>JASVEL010003379.1:0-122565 GCA_032618575.1 Nicotiana noctiflora
GTTCACTTAATTGCTGCCACTGTTTAGTGTCTGCTATTGGCTTAGTTGAGGGCTGCCATTAGTGGTTGTTGCTGTGGTGTTCATTTGGTGTTGTTTGGTCAGTAGTGTTGTTACTCTTGGTCGTTTGTATTGCTGGCTGGTTGTTTGTTGCTGCCTGGGTTGATTTGGTGTTGTTGTTCCATTGTTGGTGGCTTGGTTGGTCTATAGTATTGCTGCCTGGGTTGGTTGTTGCTGTCGTTTCATTATTTTGTCGGCTGTTGGTTTATTTGATTGTTGGTCTATTGGTTACTGGTTTACTATTGCTGTTACTGTTCCTGTCACTGTTGCTGCATTGCCATTGCTCACTCTTCCTTGTTCTTCCGCATTCCAGGTACACACCTCTGTTATTGTAGTTCCTTGGTTCGAAAAGAATGAAGTTTGAAGCTTGTGCATAAAGTCTATTGAAACATGTAGTCGTTTAAAGTTCTTATGTTTAATTACATTCTGTTATTCTTCAATTAAGCTTGTATTGCTAGTCTTGGTTATGGAAAAGTGTAGCTAGGCCATCGTTAGATAAGCACGTAAACCTGAATTAGTCTGTTGTATCTCTATTCAATCTTCTCTGCTCGTGTGTGTAATCTCCAAATCTGTTAACGTTAGACCTTACGCTAAAAGCAAGATTAGCTAGGGAGTTGTTACTCGACGGAATGACGTAATTAGATTAAAAGAGTCGGGGGTGCATTTCATGTGACCCGACCCCAATTTCGGGCAAGAGTAAATAAAGCATGTCATGAACCACAGGCGCATTTCATGCGATGTGGTTCGTAGCAAGTTTTGAGTAATTTGGAATCAACTCTTAAGTAAGATACAGTGAGATGTAGTTCGCTTTAGATTTGAATCAAAGGTACGCCTCGCCCAATAGTTACACTAATCACATAGCCGTCATAAATGTACATATAAATACTTAGGTTTCGAGATGCGTCGTTTCTTAATGAATATCACGCCTTTCTCAACAGTGTAAATAAGTAGTCGATCCGGGCGCATATTTTAGTTCTATCTTCTTAAATACGGGTGTGCATTTCATGCGACCCGAATCCAAACCCCGAAATGTTGAATAAGAATATGTCGAGGATCCGGGTGCATTTCATGTGACGTGATTCGAAAGCATATTTTCAAGCAACTTTCTCTTTCGTAAATCATAACCAATAATAAAGCGGTAAAAAGATATTAACTTGCACTAAGTACATAATTGTAAAAAGCAGATAGATAAGCCAAACACGACAGTTGAGCAACCGTGCTAGAACCACGGAATTCGGGAATGCCTAACACCTTCTCCCGGGTTAATAGAATTCCTTATCCGGATTTCTGGTTCGCAGACTGTTAAATAGAGTCATTCTTTTCCTCGATTCGGGATTTAACCGGTGACTTGGGACACCATAAATCTCCCAAGTGGCGACTCTGAAATAATTAAAATAAATCCCGTCTCGATTGTCCTTTAATTGGAAAAACTCTTTGCATCCTTGCGGGTGCGTAAAAAAGAGGTGTGACAGCTCTGGCGACTCTGCTGGGGAAATCTAGAATTCGAGCTCGGAATAACTGTTGCATTTGGCTTATTTATTATCTGATTTTTATTGCATGTTTGTATTAATGTGCTAAATATTGTTTTTACTGCTTTGATATTTTGTGAATTGTACATATAAATTGTGCTGGAACCAATCTCCTCTCTGAGTCTTCTAAATCATGAAGAAGGGTGCACTTCGTGTGACTTCTTTTCTGTATAGTGTCTAATTCCCATTTTAGAACGAGGTTTGGATAAGTTGCAAAACCGGTGAAGCTTCTGTATTCCCGGGTTGCTGCCTCCTCCTCGGCTCGAGCTGTCCGCTCGGGTAAGCCAAGTCTAGAACAGATAAACCCAGGTTTTTAAACCTAGAATAACAAAGCTTCATGCAGGATCCCTAGTAGGAAACGTTTATTTGCATCATGTCGCATTTTGGCTTAGGGGACTCAACACAGGGGTTGGGTCCGTCTAGGACAGGTGACCTGAAATGAACAGACTATTCTGCTGCATCCTGTTTGTCTTGCGCATTTATCTGTTATAGACTTGCATGCTAAAAAAAAAAAAAAAAAAAAAAAAAAAAAAAAAAAAAAAAAAAAAAAAAAAATGTGTTTTGTTCTTAAGATAGAAATAGCTTATTTGTTTTCCTTTAGTAAAATGAATAAATAAATGATGTCGTTTGTTTCGTCAAAACCGAACTACGTGGGTTTGATTCTCATTGGATGTGAGATACGTAGGCAACCTCCATCAGGTCCAACTTCACCTTTTGAAAAATGGCCGAAAAATCAAAACTAACTTTTGTACTAAATAAGTCGGTGATGCTGTTTTTAAAAATAGCCGAATGTTCCCGAAAGGGACGCCGGAAGGCTAATTTCGTATAAACGGCCACCTTTGGGTCAATTTTGATTTCGATCAATTTACCCCACAGCCTTAAAAGCCTTCGTCCCCGAGGCGTTGAAAGGCCGTGATTGAAAACTGATTTTTTTATTTTTAGCAAAACAAAGTTGTTTTCTTATTTAAATCACCTTAATAAATGTGCGGGATGAGCACGAATCAGAATAAATCATTTTCAATCTTTAGTGAGGTCCCTCAGCAGCTCCGTATATGGTGGAACGATTTGGAAGACAGTAGCAAAAAGGTCGTAGGGAGAATTTTGGGAGGTTTGGTTGATCTGTTGAATATCGAGCCAAGGGAAGACATCATCAAGGCACTGGTATCTTTCTGGGATCCGACCCGCAATGTGTTCCGTTTTGTTGACTTTGAATTGACGCCCACATTAGAGGAAATTGCGGGCTATGCAGGACTTAATGGGAAATTAAGAGGGCAATACCTACTCTCACCAAGACCGGTATCTCCACATGGGTTTCTGGATCTGCTGAGCATTAGTCGGAAGGTGAAAAATGATGATCTGTTGAAAGGGTATTGCGATCTTCAATTCTTATATCAACGGTACGGCACTCCTCGGGGTTTTGAAGAGTCAAACCTTGGGCTGACTCACGCAGGGAATAGAACCAAGTGGGAGGCCGGACGAATTCTAGCATTCCTAACGACATTCTTGGGGGTTGTGATTTGTCCGCGTGAAGATAAGAAAATAGAGATAAGTATGGTAGGAATAGCCGATGTTGCAATCAAAAAGGCTACCAGCACTGTGGTCCCTTTGGTTTTGTCCGAAATCTATCGAGCCTTGATTGTATGCCGAGAAGAGGGCAATTTCTTCCAAGGTTGCAATCCTGTTACTTCAATTATGGATGCAAGAACACCTCCGTCACGAACACGATACATGAACCATGGGTTGGCCGGAAAAAGCTGTATCGGGGGTTTCGAAGAACGGATGATGGGTCTTGTATTCCACGAAGGCGTCGAGGCATGGCTTGCACGGCTGAGCTCGATAGAAGCCGATCGGATTGAATGGGCATTCGGGTGGTTACCGATACCGAAGTAATATATATGGCGGCCGAGGAGTGTTACATCCTTATGATGGGGATCCGCAGTGTCCAACCCTATGTCCCTCACCGTGTATTACGTCAACTAGGAAGGTTTCGGGTTATTCCTACCGATCAAGACCTAAGGAAGTACGCCATTGAGTTGAGCCCGGGAGTTGTCTTCCCCGAAGAGAAGGTTAGAAGGCCGTGGCACGAATGTCGGTTCCTTGAGCCTAAAACCATGGTCCGGGAACTATCTAAGGGAGAGGTGGACCCAAAGTACAACGTGTGGTTCGGGAAAAGATTTCAGATTCATCGGAAATGTTCTAAAAGAGCCCATGTCCAACAATTCACGGAAGATTCACGGGAACAGTGGGATTGGTTAGCAAAGGAGGAGGGGTACAGGACGAAGATTGGCAGGATAGAACAGCAGGTCCGGGACCTTCAGTTCGAGAAGAACATGCAAGCTGCCACCGACGAAGGAGACAAAAGAAGTTGGCACAAGAAAATGACTTCTTGAGAGCTCAAATCCAGCAAATGAAAAGAGATGCTGACAGACAGTCGAGGAGTCGGGCCGACGAAAAATTGATAAGGGGTTTGAGAAGCCAAGTCACCGACATCCGAAGAGAATTGGACGAGTCAAAAGCCCAAATAACGAGGATCCGTGCCAGCTGGAAAAAGGAGGCACATCAACATGCACTTCACCTAAAGCGGGTGGAAGAAGATTACACTGATATCATCACTAGCCTGAGGGAAGCAAATGTTGTCCTTAGGGAGCGGGTTTTCAAGCAAGCCCAAGATGCCAGAGCAGACCTCGACCGCTGCCACAATTTGATGGCCCGATTGCAAGGACAAGTGGATAGGCTCCTAGATCAAGTCACCAACAATGCTCGAAGATTGGGGGCGAAAAACCAGCAAATAGAGCGGCTACTCGGAGAAAGGGACATGATCAAGGATAGAATTGGAGAAATCGGGCACTATGTCACCATGAAGTGCCTAGCTTGTGAACGAATGCCCCGCGCCGACCTTTTCACTTCAATTATGGGTTATGTTCATCGGATCATGGAAGAGTTGAGGGAACTGCACAAGGACCTCACACCAAGGCCCGCGGCAAGGCCGAATGATGCCTCGCAGGCCCCCAGGAGTTTTAGGGCATTAGATTTTTGACTGAAAGTGTATTTTGAAATGTTGAGTCAAGCTAGTTGGTATTTTTATCTTTACTTTCCCAAGTCAAGCATTTTTGTTTTGTTGATTTTTGTAAGACGTGTTTTGTAACTACACGGTTTTATTTGATATAAAAGTTACTGAATTTTGCCACAATCTTGTTACCAGAACTACGCTCGGTCTGATTCACGCGGGGTCGTGATACGTAGGCAATCCACATAAGATTCGACCACCACTAAAAAGAAAGAAAAAGAATCCAAAGGCTAAATAACAATAAGGCTTGCAAAGATAGTCGAAAAAGAAAAAAAAAAGAAAAAGAAAAAGAAAAGAAAAAGAAAAAGGGCCGGAATGACGCATGTTAAAGAGTACACGTAGAAAGGGTTATTTGGTTAGGTGCATTGCATCCAACGTGCTATAATATATCTGTCAAACTCGGTGAACTAACAAGTTTGTTGCATGTACCAGAAAGTTTAGCAGTTGGTTTGACAGAATATCCTGGCCAGCCATCACTACCGTACTAGATCCAAAGGACCAGTTACAGTAAGCATGTCGAGTTCCGGCAAGAGTCTTGAGGAAGAAAAATCCGAGCTACAAATCATGAAAGAAGAGGTAGACCGGTTAAAACAACAGATAACAGAGATGCACCTGGCCTGGGCCTAGGGGACAGTCCTCACCAAACCTCCCCACTCTCGCCTCAGCTCCAGAACATCCAACCATCGATCCTTCGACAAGCGCCCCGATCTATCCATACTTTCAGGGGGAAAATCCGTATGCCACCCACACTCCACCAACCAAACCGAATCCTCCTCCAGTCACCCCTGTTTTTGTGGCACCTCCACCTACTACTCTACAAAGGCCGTCCGGCGAGCCGCATGTTCAGATCCATGACAACTCTTACTATCCTCCAGAGCCTACTTTTAGGGCTCCTGAACCACAATCACATACCCCTCACTGGGATAATCCGGCAGAACCGGAAAAACACTTCCAAAGTTCGGAACACGAGGAAGTTGCCAGAAAAGTTAAAAGCCTGGAGCAGTCCTTCAGGAACATGCACGGTTTAGGCAACCAGGTCAGCGTCGCCTATAAGGATCTGTGTCCATTTCCGGACGTCCAGTTGCCAGCGGGATTTAAAATGCCCAAATTCGACCTATACGAGGGGCATGGTGACCCAGTGGCCCACCTGCGGGGGTTTTGCAGTAAAATGAGAGGGGCCGGAGGACGGGACGAGCTTCTGATAGCCTACTTCGGCCAGAGTCCGGGAGGATCGGCGTTGGAGTGGTACACTAGACAGGATCCCAGTAGATGGTTTACGTGGGATGATCTGGCTCAAGCTTTTATCGGCCAGTTCCAGTACAATCTTGAGATAATCCCCGACCGCCTATCATTGCTAAAATTAGAGAAGAAGCCTGCTGAAAGCTTCAGGGAATTTGGTTTCCGATGGAGGGAACAGGCGGCCAGGGTGGATCCACCGATGAGAGAAAGCGAGATGGTGGACTACTTCTTGCAGACATTAGAGCCCACCTACTTCGGACATCTGGTAACGTCCGTGGGCAAATCATTCACTGAGGTGATAAAAATGGGGGGTATGATCGAGGAGGGTTTGAAGGCCAACAAGATCATGAGTTACTCAGCACTGAAAGCCACCACTCAGGCTATCCAAAGTGGTACTGGAGGAGTACCGGGGAAAAAGAGGAGAGAGGAAGTTGCGGCCGTCGAGTCCGGGGCATGGTTCAGAAATAGAGGCCCCGCACCCCAATATAGCCCACCCCAACCTCACCACCAAAATTACTCCCATAACCCATATAACCACCCGCAACATTACTATCCCGCACCTGATCCCCATTTTACTGTCCACCATGCACAGTCCTATTCTACACCTCCTGTTCATGCACCGTGGCGTGCACCAAACCCGCAAAACAATCACCCACCCCCAAGAGCTTACAGAAACCCCTCGGGCGCGAGTTTCCGTCCGAACCAGGCATTCAGGGGCGACAGGGCGCCGAGGCCAAAGACTTTCACTCCCTTAGGAGAGTCTTACACCAGTCTGTTCCACCGGTTGAAGCAAGTAGGGTTGCTGAATCCGGTTGAAGCTAAGCTGCCAAACCCTCTTCCGAAGAACCTGGACCATTCAGTAAATTGTGCCTACTGCTCGGGATGTCCAGGACATGATACGGAAAAGTGTTGGAGGCTAAAGACGGCCATCCGGGAGCTCATTGACACTCGCAGGATTGAGGTCCAGACTCCAACAGAGCCCAACATCAACCAAAACCCGCTTCCAACTCATCATGAGACCAATATGATCGAGTTGGTGCGGGCGGAGGAAGGAAAGGAGAAAGCCTCTCAAACTGTAATGATGATTAAGTCTAGCGGGGCAGGAACGAGAAAAGGGCCAAGCTTTGATGAGTCGCCCAGTTGCAAGAAAGACATACCAGGAGAGTCGGAAGCAGGAAAGGAAAGTGTGAACGAAGTACCGGTGAAGCCGGCCAAGATAGTTGTACCGGGGGCAGCGATCAAGCCCATCCTGACAGTAGCAGGCGTTCGAATGGATCCTTTCATCATCCAGCCGGCAACACAGTTGCCAGTCACTGATAGCCGGACTGTCCCATGGAATTATGCTCGGATTACAACGACCTACAGAGGAAAGGAGGTGAAAGAGGAAGTTTGTGAAGCCCAAGGGTTGACCCGCTCGGGGAGATGTTTTGCCCCTGCGGAATTGAGGAAGACCACTCCGGCGGTATTGAAAAAGCCGGTAACTGATGAAGAAGCGGAAGAATTCTTGAAAAAGATGAAGCTGCATGACTATTCTGTCTTAGAGCAGTTGAAGAAGACTCCGGCGCAAATATCATTGCTATCCTTGCTGATACATTCTGAAGAACATCGGCAAGCATTGATGAAAGTCCTGAATGAGGCACATGTACCGGATAAAATCTCGGTGAGCCATTTGGAGAAGATCACCAATAGGATCTTCGAAGCAAATCGGATCACCTTCACCGATGACGAGTTGCCTGAGGAAGGCACTGAGCATAACGGGGCTTTATATCTTACGGTGAAGTGTGAAGAGGCGGTGGTTACCAAAGTCTTGGTTGATAATGGGTCCAGCGCTAACATTTGTCCTCTCTCTACACTGGGCAAATTAAAAGTAGACATCGGCAGGGTACGCGAGAACAGGGTATGTGTTCGAGGGTTCGACGGAGGAGGCAAAGCGTCGGTTGGTGACATAGTGCTAGTCTTGACAATTGGGCCAGTGGAGTTCACCATGGAATTCCAGGTGCTGGACATGGTGGTGTCATATAACCTCCTAATAGGGCGACCATGGATTCATGCCGCAAGAGCAGTTCCATCCAGCTTACACCGGCTCGTCAAGTTTGAATGGGACCAGCAGGAGATCGTCGTCCATGGAGAGAACGATCCACAATCAGGCACCATCATTCCCTTTGTTGAAACAGAAGAAGATGTTGGGCCGTGGGTGTATCAAGTCTGCGATGTGGTGTCCGCCCACCGAGTTCCGGAAGGGGAATGTATTCCCGGCGACAGAACAATTACTGCGGATGTCATGGTGGCGCGTGAAATGTTGCGACATGGTTTCGTACCCGGTAAAGGGCTAGGTGCATCTCTGCAAGGAATTATACAACCGGTATCAGTGGTCGAAAACTTGGGAACCTTCGGCTTGGGATTCCAGCCAACCTCAGAGGACATCCGGCGAGCAAAGAGAAGCAAGCAGAAAACATGGGTGCTCCCAAAGCCTGTTCCACGCCTTTCCCAATCTTTTGTCAGGTCCGGAGCAAGAGGACATCCAACGACAAAGATTCCCGGTCCTGCGATCAGGCCAGACGAAGAGTTCTTCAGGAAGTTCGAGGACCTATTCACGGATGTATGTATGCTCGAGGATGGTGAAGGATCCAGTCATGCCGAGATACAATTTGTGGGACCAAAGGCAAAACTGAATAACTGGAAGGCTACTCCTCTCCCTGTCCGGAAGGAGTCTTGGTAGTTTGTCTTGGATTGTTTTTCTTTCGAAATTTTGTATTGGGGGTTTGTCCCCGGAGTAAAATCCCGTTTGTTTTGTTCATTTTTTATTTAAGTTTGCAGTTTGTTTTCCCTTTGTACAATTCCCATCAATGAAATTTGGTTCCTTCGTGTCTAATTTTGTTTATCTTTTCTTCTTTTTACTTTTCTGAACAGCCTTCTTGCAATTGATCTTAATGATATGGCGTGCTTAAAGATTAATCAACCCAGTCTAGAAAGTCAATCGGGTTTGGAAATAATAACACATGAAATAAGAAGTGACGAGAGTGAGTCGGAGTACGGCGATGATGAAGCCGTGGAAGAAATCGGTGAAGAATTAAGTCACTTCGAGGAAAAGCCCAAACCGAACTTAAATGATACTGAGGCCGTTAATCTAGGGAATGCGGATGACGTCAAAGAAACCCGGATAAGTGTCCATATTGAACCCAATCTGAGAGAAGAACTGATCAAAACACTCGGGGAGTTTAAAGATATTTTCGCATGGTCGTACGACGACATGCCAGGACTCAGCACTGATCTAGTGGTTCATAGATTACCCACTGATCCGGCATATCCTCCCGTCAAGCAAAAGCTGCGGAAATTCAAGACGGAGATGAGTGTGAAGATCAAGGAGGAGGTAACCAAGCAGTTGCAGGCGAAAGTCATTCGTGTCACTCGATACCCTGAATGGTTGGCTAACGTAGTACCGGTGCCAAAGAAAGACGGAAAGATCAGGGTATGCGTGGACTATCGCAATCTCAACAAGGCAAGTCCTAAGGATAATTTCCCACTTCCCAATATCCATATCCTGATTGATAATTGCGTCGGACGCGAAATTGGATCCTTTGTGGACTGTTATGCGGGATATCATCAGATTTTGATGGATGAAGAGGACGCAGAAAAGACGACTTTTATCACACCGTGGGGGACTTATTGCTACCGAGTGATGCCGTTTGGTTTGAAGAATGCAGGAGCGACATATATGAGGGCGATGACTACGGTATTCCATGACATGATACACAAGGAAATTGAGGTGTACGTGGATGATGTGATCATAAAATCTAGGCGTCAAGAAGACCATGTTGCCGACCTCGGGAAGTTCTTTCAAAGACTTCGAAGGTACGACATCAAGCTCAATCCGGCCAAATGCGCATTCGGAGTTCCATCAGGAAAGTTGCTAGGATTCATCGTCAGCAGACGGGGCATTGAGTTGGACCCATCCAAAATCAAGTCCATTCGAGAGCTACCCCCGCCAAAGAATAAAACAGAGGTAATGAGTCCGTTGGGAAGGTTGAATTACATCGGTAGGTTTATTGCCCAGCTCACGGCAACTTGTGAACCCATATTTCGCCTATTGAAGAAAGACGGCTGCGATAGAATGGACGGCAGAATGTCGAGAAGCGTTTGACCGGATCAAAGGGTATCTGTCAAATCCACCCGTACTAGTTCGGCCTGAACCGGGTAGACCCCTGATTCTTTATCCGACGGTCTTGGAGAATTCGTTTGGGTGCGTACTGGGGCAGGCATGATCTTACTGGAGGAAGGAACGGGCCATTTACTACCTCGGTAAGAAGTTTACCAGTCCACGAGGTCAAGTACACTCATATGGAAAAGACATGTTGCGCCATAACTTGGGTAGCCCAAAGGCTGAAACACTACTTGTCTTCTTACACCACGTACCTCATTTCGCGGTTGGATCCGTTGAAGTATATTTTCCAGAAACCCATGCCTACGGGGAGGTTAGCAAAGTGGCAAATATTACTTACGGAGTTCGACATCATATACGTGACAAGGACGGCTATGAAAGCTCGAGCCCTGGCCGATCACTTAGCTGAAAATCCCGTTGATGACGAATACGAACCTTTGAGGACGTATTTTCCAGATGAGGAAGTATTGCAAATTGAGGGGTTAGAACTAACCAAGGATCCAGGGTGGAAGCTCTTCTTCGATGGAGCGGCGAACGCAAAAGGAGTCGGAGTAGGGGCTGTGCTCATATCTGAAACAGGACATCATTATCCTGTTACTGCTCAACTGCGTTTTCATTGTACCAATAATATGGCTGAGTACGAGGCATGTATCTTGGGGTTGCGATTAGCGGTGGACATGGATGTACGGGACGTCTTGGTCTTGGGGGACTCGGACCTTCTGGTACATCAGATTCAGGGAGAATGGGAAACCAGAGATTTAAAGCTTATCCCGTATCGTCGGTGTTTGCATGATTTGACTAAGCGTTTCCGGTCGGTAGAATTCAGACATATCCCAAGGATGCATAATGAGGTTGTCGATGCTTTGGCTACTTTGGGGTCAATGCTACATCACCCGGACAAGGTTCATATCGATCTGTTACATATTCAGGTTCGGAATCAACATGCTTATTGTAATGTGATAGAGGAAGAGGTGGATGGTGAGCCGTGGTTTCATGATGTCAAGGAATACCTCAGGTTAGGAGTATACCCAGAGCAAGCAACCGGAGATCAAAAGCGAGCTATTCGGCGGTTGGCGAACGGATTTTTCCTTAGTGGAGGGGTGTTGTACAAAAGAACCCCAGATTTGGGATTGTTGAGATGTATAGATGCAAGTCAAGCCACAACAGTGATGACGGATATACACTCGGGAGTTTGCGGACCACACATGAGCGGATACGTATTGGCAAAGAAGATTCTTCGAGCAGGATATTATTGGCTCGCTATGGAGCGGGATTGTATAAGTTTCGTGCGAAGATGCCATCAGTGTCAGATACACGGAGATTTGATTCATTCTCCGCCGACTGAATTGCATACAATGTCAGCACCATGGCCGTTTGTCGCATGGGGTATGGATGTTATTGGACCTATTGAGCTTGCAGCTTCCAACGGTCATAGGTTCATTCTGGTAACGATTGATTATTTTACCAAGTGGGTGGAGGCCAAAACATTCAAATCAGTGACCAAGAAGGCAGTAGTGGACTTCGTACACTCCCACATCATTTGTAGGTTTGGAATTCCAAAGATGATCATTACAGATAACGGTGCAAATCTTAACAGTGGATTGATGAAAGAGGTATGTCAACAGTTCAAGATTACACACCGAAATTCCACACCGTATCGCCCAAAAGCAAATGGTGCGGTCGAGGCAACAAACAAGAACATAAAGAAGATATTGAGGAAGATGGTAGAAGGGTCTAGGCAGTGGCATGAAAAGTTACCATTTGCGCTGTTGGGTTATCGCACTACCGTCCGGACTTCGGTAGGTGCAACTCCTTACTTGTTGGTATACGGGACTGAAGCAGTAATACCCGCAGAAGTTGAGATTCCATCCCTCCGAATTGTCGCTGAAGCTGAGATTGATGACGACGAGTGGGTCAAAACCCGATTAGAGCAATTGAGCTTGATCGACGAAAAGAGATTGACAGCGGTATGTCACGGCCAATTGTATCAAAAGAGAATGGCGAGAGCATATAACAAGAAGGTACGTCCCGGGAGATTTGAAGTGGGACAGCATGTGCTGAAGAGAGTTCTACCCCATCAGGCCGAAGCGAAAGGCAAGTTCGCTCCAAATTGGCAAGGACCTTTTGTGGTGACTAGAGTATTATCCAACGGCGCTCTATGTCTGACTGATGTCGAGGGAAGATGCACACCGATATGGCTATCAATTCTGATGCAGTCAAGAGATATTATGTGTAATTCTTTAATGCATTTGTCAACGTTTGGTTTCGTTTGTGTGTATTTGGCATTTTCGGAGAATGAAATGACAGAGGCAATTTTTCTACTACCCAAACACTTTAACCTTTGTTTCCCATTTGAGCCTTAATTATTCTTTCATATACCCTCTTTCGGAATCATCAAGGAAGATGTGTAACAGAATAGAAAAGAAACAAAGAAGTAATACAAGAAAAGTGAACTACGTTCGACCTGATTCCTCAAGAAGGATACGTAGGCGCCACACGGCTCGGTCATAATAAAATAAAAATCAAAAAATCCCCCGAGCAACAAAACTGGGGCAGAAGTCATTGTTTCGTTGGAAAGATAGTGTGGATTCCGAAAGTCGTAATAAGCTAACCGTTGAGGCTAAACCCCTTTCTTCAGCCTCACGCGCAGAAACCATATTAAGAACCAGAAAGACCTCTCGATCAGTATTTGAGAAGTGCCAAGTCATGTGAATGAAAGCCAAGAGTGACATCCCGACCCTCGATTGAATCCAGGATGCACAAGCCGAAAGGGGATAACGCTCTAGAGGGAATCTCAGGGGTGATACCCCGCCGCGAGGAAAGAAAGCATAAATGAGAGAGTCTTAACGGTGAAAACCCTCGCGGGCACCTTAAGGCGAAGGAAGTTGAGAGAAGTAAAATGAGAGAGTCTTACGGTGAAAACCTTCACGGGCACCTTAAGGCGACGGGAGATAGAGAGAAATGAGAGAATCTCGTTAGTGAAAACCCTTTGAAGGGCACTGTGAGGTGGCAGGATGAGATGGTTACAAGATGTCTGCATGAGACAAGGTTGGGACATCCGTTTACCTCTAGCAGGACGCGGTATCAGAAAGTGATTGACATGAATAGGCTGGGTAGTTTAATCTCAAAGGCGCGGCATAACATTGGATCAGGCACACATTCAGATAAGTTTTCCTATTTTTGAGTTCAGAAAAGTTTTTCTCTTCTTTTGTCATTTGCGGTCAGTATTCTTTTCTTTTCTTTCATTTTCGAAAATTGATTTTCAAAGCTTACTACCAAGTCTCCCAAAGCAGTATATTGAAAGTGAATAGGCATGGAACAAGGCGATGAGACAGAAGTCGTTACGATAGTGAGATTGGGATGACAGGCTGAGTGGAAGGTTCGCAAGAATTATGGAGTATGATGGACACATGTGGCATGTCCGAAAGATGATTTCACGCAACAGATCACCGGCTAAAAAGAGTCGGACCAAACCAAAGAGTGGAATAAAAGGAAAAGATGAGAGGTCGTTCGTGGAAAAAGCATCTTCCCAAGCAAGCGTCAACGTCGTCCTCAAAGTTCGAGAGAGGCCAAGCGGCTGAAAGAGAATGGCCTCAACAAGAGTGGCACGACCACTCGCGGCATTTTGAAACTAACAATTTTTCTTTGATTTAAAGCAGGAAAAGAGGGTCCGACGGCAGAAAAGCATACCGTCCAGAAGTTTATCACACTGGGGCAGAAAATTTTCTCCTGTTGCGAAAATTTTCCGGAAAGCAAGACTCAGAGGATAAGTGTAGAAAGCAACACAAGATGGGGTGATCTTTGAGCCGGGTATCATCCCCAACAGTTATTGGAAAAAGAAAAAATGGCTTCGAGATTCCCCCAGCAGTATTACATCCTATAATTTGATCAAGGAAACAAAAGCGTGAGTCCCGAAAGAGGTAGGGGAAGAAGGAAGAGAATGAGGGGTGAAGGAAACAAAGAATACTTCCTCAGCAGCATCACCCCCAGCAGGCGAGTAAACAGTTCCAAAATATCCCCAGCAGCCAGAAGAAGAGTAATACGACCGGGGGAAAGCAATTCCAAGACAGGATAATTCAGAAGTGAAGGTGGTCCGAGAGGTAACGCAGGAACAAGGATAGGGTACAAGAGGCAAAGGAAGGTAATCGAGATAGGATGAAAATCAGTGAGTAGTAGTTGAAGTCAGGGAGCCCGCCCGGAGAATGGAGTGGCGATTTAATTTTGAAGTTGTAGTTGAAGTCGGGGAGCCCGCCTTGGAGAATGGAGTGGCGATTTAATTTTGAAGTTGTAGTTGAAGTCGGGGAGCCCGCATGGAGAATGGAGTGGCGATTTAATTTTGAAGTTGTAGTTGAAGTCGGGGAGCCCGCCCTGGAGAATGGAGTGGCGATTTAATTTTGAAGTAGTAGTTGAAGTCGGGGAGCCCGCTGGAGAATGGAGTGGCGATTTAATTTTGAAGTTGTAGTTGAAGTCGGGGAGCCCGCCTGGAGAATGGAGTGGCGATTTAATTTTGAAGTTGTAGTTGAAGTCAGGGAGCCCGCCTGGAGAATGGAGTGGCGATTTAATTTTGAAGTTGTAGTTGAAGTCGGGGAGCCCGCCTGGAGAATGGAGTGGCGATTTAATTTTGAAGTAGTAGTTGAAGTCAGGGAGCCCGTCTGGAGAATGGAGTGGCGATTTAATTTTGAAGTTATAGTTGAAGTCAGGGAGCCCGCCTGGAGAATGGAGTGGCGATTTAATTTTGAAGTAGTAGTTGAAGTCGGGGAGCCCGCCTGGAGAATGGAGTGGCGATTTAATTTTGAAGTTGTAGTTGAAGTCAGGGAGCCCGCCTGGAGAATGGAGTGGCGATTTAATTTTGAAGTTGTAGTTGAAGTCGGGGAGCCCGCCTGGAGAATGGAGTGGCGATTTAATTTTGAAGTTGTAGTTGAAGTCGGGAGCCGCCCGGAGAATGGAGTGGCGATTTAATTTTGAAGTAGTAGTTGAAGTCGGGGAGCCCGCTGAAGAATGGAGTGGCGATTTAATTTTGAAGTTGTAGTTGAAGTCGGGGAGCCCGCTGGAGAATGGAGTGGCGATTTAATTTTGAAGTAGTAGTTGAAGTCAGGAAGCCCGCCTGGAGAATGGAGTGGCGATTTAATTTTGAAGTAGTAGTTGAAGTCAGGAAGCCCGCCTGAAGAATGGAGTGGCGATTTAATTTTTGAAGTTGTAGTTGAAGTCAGGGAGCCCGCCTGGAGAATGGAGGGGCGATTTAATGTTGAAGTTGTAGCTGAAGTCAGGAAGCCCGCCTGGAGAATGGAGTGGCGATTTTAATGTTGGAGTTGTAGTTGAAGTCAGGGAGCCCGCCTGGAGAATGGAGTGGCGATCTGTTTAATTTGGTAGAGGAAAGCGGTAGAATGTAACAGGAATCTCCAGCATGAATCCAAGTTCGTAAGAAGAGACGAAGCATCAGAAGGAACGCCAAGTGAGACAAGATGGCAAGGAGCGCGACAAGATCAAGTTAAAAAGGATAGATAAGAACTTGTAGTACTGTAACCTAGTCTAGCTTCTTGTTTTTGTTGCTTAGCGCGGTGTAACAAGGAAATCAGTTAAGCAGTGGTAACAGCAGTAACAGCGGCAACGACAGTAACAGCGAGATCGCAACAGGCATGGTAGTCCCAGCTACCAGAACTTCCCGAACTACATTGACCTGATTCCCTTTTAGCCAGGGATATGTAGGAGACCTTTGAAGCAAGGTTCGGTCAAAACTTTTCCAAAATGCTTCATACGGAGTGTTCGAATGGGCAAAAATCGCTTATATCCGCTCATTTATCTTTGCACGAAAACTCTGCGTGTTTACGCGCAAAGAAGGGCAGCTGTGAGCACGTGATTTTTGCCTTACTTGAGAAGTACTCCCAGAAAATTCAAAAAATAAAAATAGTTTCGTGTTGGGCATGATTTTTGTGATTTTGTGTTATTTTATCTTTTTGTGTGCACGTTTATTTATTTAAATTAAAAATACAAAAATATATGCTAGGTTTTGCATTTTTAGTGTTTGATATCGAAGTCATGTGATTTACATTTTTGGGTGATATGTAATTGTGTGCGTTAATTGTAGTAAAAAACGGCGGTGTTATAGGTTGGTATATATACATATGTGTATATATATATATATGTATATATACATATATATATATATATATATATATATATATACATATGCATATAATACATCATGTAGATCTGAATTGGGCCGTGTCTTAGTCTAAAACAAACAGGCCCAAATGAATCACCTCAATACCCAGCCCAAATACCCATCCAGCCTGTGTAACGCTCGATCTGGACCGTTGGATTTTATAATCCAACGGCCCAGATTAATCCATAAATCCCCAAATTCATTCAGCCTATGACTTAACCAAACGACACCGTTTGGTTTAAGTGAGAAGATCCTGATCGTTGATCAAGTTTGATCCAACGATCAGGATTTAACTTCTCCAAAACATATATAAACTCATTCCATACCCCGCCCCCCCCAAGCCAGACCCCCCCTCTCCCTTCATCTCCCTCAGAAGTCCCAAACACCTAGCGTAACGCCGCCTTGCGCCGCCTGCCGGAAATCGCCTCACGGCGGTTCCGGTAGGCCAATCACCACCAAACCAATGCCAAAACCTTCCCCTCACCTCCCCCATCACGAACCCAGCCTCCACTAACCTCGAATCATGCCGAAGCTCCTCGAATCTTCATTTGAAGATTCGAGTCAAACTCGAACCAATGCCAAATCACCCCAAATTCACACCACAGTCTCCTCACACCTCCCCCACACTCCCATTGACATTGGTTTGCTTCGAATCTAACCAAAAATGCAAAAGCCCCAAATCCGAGCCCAAGAACCCTAGAATTCCAAGATTAGGGAATTGGTCCGAGTTTAAGAATTTGGAGTCAATAGGCTCTAATTGGAGTGTTTTTCGTTCGAAAAACACTTCAATTAAAGCGTGTTCACTTCAAAAAATGCAACCTCAAGTCCGTGGAAGCCTGAGTTCGTTCGAGTTCGGATTGCCTGCATTAGGTATTTCAATCTTCTTCTGTTTTTAGTGGTTTGTGTGTTCTTTGTTAGTTTCAATTGGTTTAATTCTCTTCTTGGCCGTCCTTAGTTGTCATTTCTTCTCCAAGACCTTTTGTTTTGGTCAATTGTTTTCTGTATCGCTTAGTTGAATGTGTTAGTTATAGGATACGAACTCGCGTCGATTAGCGTCGTCGAATAGTTAACTTCGCATATGTCCGGCATTGGCCGAGATTCTTTGAAGTCACTGTTTTTAACAGTTTAAATTGGTTGTCATTGCTATGTGTTGTAATTGACTAGAGGTCGTCTTCTAATTGCATAGTTGAGTTATTTGAATTACCACATAGTAATTAGCATTCCTGGATTTGAATGGGACTGTTTGATTGGTTTGAAACTGAAGTTATGATTCAAATTAAGCTAATTAGGGAATCAGGGTTCAACACTTAGAGCATTTGGTGCCCTGCACATGAGGCTAGTCAGTGGAATCCACTGTCACAGCAGAGCAGCCCACCAGTACCCTGCAATTACCAATTTTTAATTATGAACACCCCATACTTAGACATAGTTTAGTGGGTTGGACAGAAGGGGGATGGGCAAGGGACTGTTCTGCAGAATCTGGATGTCTTAGGTTTGTTTTTGGTTATAAATAGATAGGCATCAAAACTAAAAGGAGATATTCATGCATACATACAGACCTGAGAGTAACTAGAAAAAGGATAGAGTGTGATAAGTAGAGCACCTGGAGAGCAAAATCACAGTGATAACTAGAGAGAAAAACAGATACAAAGATACAAAAGAAGCTACTGTTTCATTGGCTTCTGGACTGTTTCGTGGTTTTGATCCAGTGTCTGAGATTTGGTCGCTGGTTTGTTGTTGTTCTTGTTGTTGGTAGTGCTGGGCCTTTGTGTTAGTTGTGTTGAGTGTATGCTGCTGCTGGTCGACTGATTATTGCTGCTGTTTCTAGTGGTTGCTATTGGTTCGTTTGTTTGCTGTCACTACTAGTTGTTGTTGCTGTGCCATTGTTGTAGTTGGTTCAGTTTGAGGGCTGTGGTAGTTCCAGTGATTTGTGGCTGCTGTTAGTCTTTGTGTTGTTGCTGTGTGTTGTTGTTGTTGTGTCTTCATTGCTGCTGGTTCACTGGATTGCTGCCATTGTTTAGTGTCTGCTATTGGTTTAGTTGAGGGCTGCCATTAGTGGTTGTTGCTGTGGTGTTCATTTAGTGCTGTTTGGTCAGTAGTGTTGTTACTCTTGGTCGTTTGTATTGCTGGCTGGTTGTTTGTTGCTGCCTGGGTTGATTTGGTGCTGTTGTTCCATTGTTGGTGGCTTGGTTGGTCTATAGTATTGTTGCCTGGGTTGGTTGTTGCTGTCGTTTCATTATTTTGTCGGCTCTGTTGGTTTATTTGATTGTTGGTCTATTGGTTACTGGTTTACTATTGCTGTTACTGTTCCTGTCACTGTTGCTGCATTGCCATTGCTCACTCTTCCTTGTTCTTCCGCATTCCAGGTACACACCTCTGTTATTGTAGTTCCTTGGTTCGAAAAGAATGAAGTTTGAAGCTTGTGCATAAAGTCTATTGAAACATGTAGTCGTTTAAAGTTCTTATGTTTAATTACATTCTGTTATTCTTCAATTAAGCTTGTATTGCTAGTCTTGGTTATGGAAAAGTGTAGCTAGGCCATCGTTAGATAAGCACGTAAACCTGAATTAGTCTGTTGTATCTCTATTCAATCTTCTCTGCTCGTGTGTGTAATCTCCAAATCTGTTAACGTTAGACCTTATGCTAAAAGCAAGATTAGCTAGGGAGTTGTTACTCAACAGAATGACGTAATTAGATTAAAAGAGTCGGGGGTGCATTTCATGTGACCCGACCCCAATTTCGAGCAAGAGTAAATAAAGCATGTCATGAACCACAGGCGCATTTCATGCAATGTGGTTCGTAGCAAGTTTTAAGTAATTTGGAATCAACTCTTAAGTAAGATACGGTGAGATGTAGTTCGCTTTAGATTTGAATCAAAGGTACGCCTCGCCCAATAGTTACACTAATCACATAGCCGTCATAAATGTACATATAAATACTTAGGTTTCGAGATGCGTCGTTTCTTAATGAATATCACGCCTTTCTCAACAGTGTAAATAAGTAGTCGATCCGGGCGCATATTTTAGTTCTATCTTCTTAAATACGGGTGTGCATTTCATGCGACCCGAATCCAAACCCCGAAATGTTGAATAAAGATATGTCGAGGATCCGGGTGCATTTCATGTGACGTGATTCGAAAGCATATTTTCAAGCAACTTTCTCTTTCGTAAATCATAACCAATAATAAAGCGGTAAAAAGATATTAACTTGCACTAAGTACATAATTGTAAAAAGCAGATAGATAAGCCAAACACGACAGTTGAGCAACCGTGCTAGAACCACGGAATTCGGGAATGCCTAACACCTTCTCCCGGGTTAATAGAATTCCTTATCCGGATTTCTGGTTCGCGGACTGTTAAATAGAGTCATTCTTCTCCTCGATTCGGGATTTAACCGGTGACTTGGGACACCATCAATCTCCCAAGTGGCGACTCTGAAATAATTAAAATAAATCCCATCTCGATTGTCCTTTAATTGGAAAAACTCTTTGCATCCTTGCGGGCGCGTAAAAAAGAGGTGTGACACTATTTTTAAACAGCATTTCTAAAACAAATTATTTTCAAAGGAACTAAAAAAAATTTATTTGGAATTTTTTTTTTTTTTTTGGCATTTTTTTTTAAAATTATTTTCAAAGAAACTAAACTATTTTCGTAAAATTAAGAAAATTTATTTGGAATTTTTTTTTGCATTTTTCAAAATTTATTTTTTAAAGAACTAACTATTTTCGTAAAATTAAGAAAATTTATTTGGAATTTTTTTTTTTTTGCATTTTTTTTTCAGAATTTATTTTCAAAGAACTAACTATTTTCCATAAAACTATTTTGACTATATACCCTGACGTTTTCCACTTCTTCCTCTCTTTTAACAAACTGGTCGGCATGTAAGATCGAAACAAATAAATGCACACAGAAAGATGCAACAAGTTGGTCTTTTTGTTTCGGGTATACCTGTCCTAGACAGGCCCAACCCCTGTGTTGAGCCTCCTAAGTCAAATATGCACATGATGCAAATAAACGTTCCTATCGGGGATCCGGCATAAGGTTTTTGTTATTCTAAGTCATCATCCTGTTGGAAAAGTGTCTAGACTGGCTTTAACTCGAGCGGACGACTCGAGCCGAAGAGTGTCAGTGCACCGGTAGCATGGCTTTCCGGCTTAATTGACAAAACTCTCCGCCTAAACATGTGTGACTACAAAATCCTTCACCGGGTGCCAAGCACCACAGCTATCTTGAGAAAAACAGGCTATGTCCAGCAAATGCCCGATATTATATTTCAAAAGACTCAGAAGAGAAAAAATGGGTATCGGCACAATTTATATACGATTCACAAAATATCAAAGCGGTAAAGCAACATTTAGCATATCAAATATAAACATGTAATAAAATCAGATAATAAATAAGCCAAATAAAATAATTATTCGAAGCTCGAATTCTTAAACCCTGAACCAGTGGTTCTGGGTTTGTCCCCAGCAGAGTCGCCAGAGCTGTCACACCTCCTTTTGACGCGCCCTTCCCCGGAGGGTAGATGCGCGAGTGAGTTTTTCCAATTTAAGTGACAATATTCGAAATGAGATTATTTGTTTATTTCAGAGTCGCCACTTGGAATAAATTATGGTGTCCCAAGTCACCGATTTATTTAAATCCCAATTCGAGGAAATTTTTGACTTTCCAAATGAAGTCTACGAACCAGAAATTCTAAGTAAGGAATTCTGTTGACCCGAGGGAAGGTGTTAGGCACCCCCGGATCCCGTGGTTCTAGCACGGTCGCTTCAATTATTGTAAATGGCTAAAAATATCTGATTTTATGCATGTTCAATACTATAATGCGATTTTAAATCAATTACCGCGTTTGGTTATTTTTAAGAAAAAGTGAACATTGTTATTGAGGGGCCCCGCAATTTTATTTCTTCTATTTAACTAGGCTCGTAACATTTTTTTTTATTATTTTTTTAAAAGGATAATCCTAAAGTGACTACATTTTTTTATTTAGTTATCCCCAAATTAAAAGAGAAAATTCCTAATTAATTAAGAGACTAAAAATATGCAATACATCCAATTAATTTATGGAAAATATTCATGAAACAGAAAAATAAATAAACAAACATTTTTAACAAACTCAAAATACTACAATTTTATTTATTAACTTATTATTTTTTTTTCTTATACAATAAAAGATAAAATACATACTCAAATCGTGATATTGCTTGCTATATTAAAATAACTGTTTAACGGAAGTAGACATGGCTAAAATCTAAATAAAAGTAAAAATACAAAATCGACAATTAATACTTATATAAATTAAACCAATTATTTTACAACTAATTTAAACACATATTTTAATTGACTTAAAAGGTAAAATTCACTATTTACAAATATTTAAAGAAACAATAATTTTCCTTAATTACTAATACTTATTTAAAGGAAAATAGTATTATTTAATCAAATCGGACCTAAATGCCTAAATTTTACACCAAATAATTAAAAATCATATTTTTATTAAGCCAGAGCTACATATTTGCAATTTTAGCTTATTAAAAACAATATTAAAACATTAGCTACTAAACTAACCAGTTTTTATTTAACTAAAGAGATGACTTATTTCTTTTTAATTACTCAAAAAAAAAACTTGGATAATAAAAAAAACATGCTTATACTTATACTAATTAATAATAATATTGAAATGAATTATTAACAATAAAAAATCTAATAGTTATGAGAAAATTCACACAATCCAAATCATACTACAATTTCATTTCGAATTACTGTTTCGAGATATTATTGATACAAAACTTAAAATGTAAAAACCAATGACAGAAGTTTTATCTCGATCAACTTCAAAATCATATTACACCTTATACTGAAATTAAACAGTAAGTGCTTTTCAAGGAGTGTACCTGAATAGCAAGAGGAGAGGAAAGTAATTAGTATAAGCAGTAATTCCAGCAGTGCAACAATAACAGCCAGCAATTCCCAGTAACAGACTTTTTAAAACTAGTTAAAAAATTTCCAGTAGTAACAAAAATCAACACCAAAACAAGCAACTAAAACAGCTCTTGATTTTCAAATTCTCACTGTTTTAGCGTTCAAAACCTTTCAAGTGTGTATGCTCTACTCTTTTTTTTTTATCTCTGTGTTTTCTTTCTTTTTTTCTGTCTGTCTTCTTCCCTTTTTATTACCAGACTTCTATTATATATACATCAGTGCAAGGCTGCTACATAATTATTATTACACACTATTACTAATTGCCAATCAGAAAAGTAGTCAAACGTGGGTCCTACTGTCCCCACTCTCTTTAACTTTAATAATTGATGTCCCCCACCCACCTAATATTATCCCCCTAATTTTCAAACCTACTATTTGTCTTATAGTAATTGAGGGTCCCACCTTCCCTAAATCACTCCCCAAATTACTCCCGTAATTATTGAAAATTACTATTCTAAACTTGTCAGCTATAACCAATTTCTCTAAATCAAACAACCAAAATATAGCAATTTTAAACAATTCTTAAACCACAAACCTAACAACATGATAAACAACCAAGAACAACAAAATCAACATCTAAAATTATTTTGAACATGCATAACAACTACTCTTCCAGATTCAACAAAAATTACAACAATAAATAAGCAAACTTTAATCACTAAATTCAAATTCATCTTAACAAGATTAAACCAAAAATTTATAACTTAGATCTAAATTTTAACACAACAACAAGACAAATTCAAAAATACTGCAACTTAATAATTAATCGAACTTTAAATTAAATCTAACGATGTTATAATAAAAAAATGAGATTCAAGTATCAACTAAAACATTTCTACATAAAATTTAAACAAATTACTAAAACACAAATATGAAGGAATAACCAAGAACATGATGAATAGCAAGCAAAAAGATAATCCAACCAACATACAATTTTTCGGATCTGAAAATACCAACAAAATATGGACAAGCAACAAAATTTAAATCGACTAACAAATAACAATGAACTCAAATAGAAACAAATCTGCCCGGCTTTTTCTTGAACTAAAAAAAATAGCTTGAGTTTAACCGAAATTTCCATGACGATCTACGATATATATATATATATATATATATATATATATATATATATATATATATATATATATATATATATATATATAAAATCCAGATCGTGTAGGCACTTACTGAAGCGTTTGCCGGCGACGGCTGCAAACGGTCGCTGCTTCTGTCCGTCGGCGGGCTGGCTGACGTCGATAGCTGGACGGTTGAAGGGTGGAGATGGGGTTGGCGGCTCGGAGAAGAAGAGGAAAGGGAGCTGAGGTGTGCGGCTGGTGAGAGTGGTCGCTTGGCGTCGGGTGGAATTCGCCGGCGAGTGGACGGCGGCCATGGTTGGTTGCGTCGCTGGTTGTTGGTGGTGGCTGGTTCGCCTCTGTTAGCTTGGCGGCGGCAGGAGCAGGTCGGCGGCGGGAGCAGGTCGGCGGCGGTTGGCTAGGAGAAGAGGAAGGAGATAAGTATTTTTAGGGTTTTTGCAAATGAATGTGTAATGAGGGGTCTTGGGGGGTGTTTGGTATATTAAAAATGTAGGAATTAATCTCAACCATTAGATCTAGGATAACGGATGGTCAAGATTGGACCAAGGCAAACATATGTCACATATTTCTCTGGGCTGGATCCGGAATTGACATTTGGACTGTGTAAGGATTATTTGGTTGGGTTGTAAAATTGGTTTGGGCTTGAGATTTTAAATTAAAGAATGGCCCAATCCGGTTTTGACTTCAATTAAATCTATTTTGCTTCATTTTTTTTTATTTTTTTTTTATTTTTATTTCAAGAATTAAAACAAAAATCATAATTTTAATTACAAAAAATAAATTAAACACCCAATTACTAATTAACTCTAAGTAGTATTTTTTCACAAACAATCAAACATCAAACCGCACAATATTGACTAAAAATGCAAAGATAACAAAAATTACTTAATTAAATCCTAAATTCAAAAAAATGCAAATATATATATATATATATATATTGTATATTTTAACAAACAAATATGTATGGACAAAAATGCAAATAATAATTAAGAAAATTAAACAAAAATTTTAGAAAGTCATACACAACACCAACATACAATAATTTTGGATCTAAAAATACTAACAAAATACGGACAAGAACAAAAATTTGAAATCGACTAACCGGATTGAGACAAACGATCAGTCGTCCAGATTCATTATATATATATATATATATATATATAAACATATATACATATACACACAGAAGAAGAAAAAGAGCATAATGGCAATGAAAACATAGGTGGGGAGTGGCTCCCGGATTACTGCCTGGCGGTTGTTTTTGGGAAACATTCCGGCGGGTGTTATTGGAGAGTTGAAGAAAAAGAAGAAAGAAATGGTGTTTAAGGGTTGTGGCGGCTAGGGAGAAAACGAGAGGAACTTAGGGTTTTTGGGGGGAATGAGATGGTTTTTGGGTCTTGGAAGGGGGGTTTGGTATATTAATTGCATTGAATAATCTGGACCGTTGGATCACAAGAATCCAATGGCCAAGATCAATCGCTTGAGTAAAAACAAGGTCGGGTGAGGGTGTGACAATATTGGACTGGGTTGGAACTAATTCCGTTTGGGCTTTTGGTTGGTTTAATTGAATTTGGCCCAAATTTGATTTCCTCCTCAAATTATACACTAAATTACCTAAAAACAAACCAAATTAACCATAAATAATAATGAATCACGATTATATTAAATCACACGATTTGGACATTAAATGCGTAAGAAATGCAAAGAACACATGTTTTTTCATGATTTTTCATTTTCTGAAAAATAAACTTAATTGTAAACTTGAATTTATATACAAATGCAGCATTTTTTTTTATATTCTATTTATTTAAACAAGCAAATATGCACAGATAAAAAATGCAAATAATACAAGAAAATAACACAAAATTCACAACAATTGCAAGAAAACTAAAAAATTGTTTTATTTTGAATCTTTGGGAGTATTTCTCTCATAGGGCAAAAATCACATGCTCACACATAGAACAAAATCTTGGGTATTGTAGCTAACACTATGCGATCGCATCAGAGCATTGCGATCGCATAGAACAAAATTTCTGGGCACTGTAGCTAAGTCTATGCGATTGCATAGAACAAAATCCTGGGTATTGTAGCTAACACTATGCGATCGCATCAGAGCATTGCGATCGCATAGAACAAAATTCTCTGCAATTTTTCTGTTGCATTTTTCAACTCAAAAATTCCCGTTAGCCATCCAAAATCACCCCGAGCCCCCGGGGCCTCAAACAAAAATTCCAATACATCATATAACGTTATTCAAACTTGTTCCAATCATAAAAACACAGCCTTAACCCAAAAATCATCAAACATGACGGATTCAAGCCTAAGTTTCAACTATAATTTCCGAAACTAACATTCAATCAAAAACCCGACCAAACGATGTCCGAATGACCTGAAAATGTGCAGACATATCCAAAATCACCCAACGAAGCTAATGAAACTGTCGAAATTCCATTCCAATTACCGGATCAAAATCTCACCCACCATTCGGATTTCGCCAAAATTCAACCTTAGCCAATTCAAGCCTATTTCTACACCGGACCTCAAAATTTGATTTCTATTGCTCTTCTAAGTCATAAATGACCTCCCCGAACTAACCAAATTATCAAAATTCGATTCCGAGCCCTCTAACTAAATAGTCAACTCCAGGTTGACTTTTCATAATCAAGCTTCATTTCAAATGGCTATTTGCCTCATTTTCAACTAGAATCACCCCTAACTCACCCGATAGACTCTAACATCGATATAGAAACATGAAACAACATAATTAAAGGGTAACTGGGTGGTAATTCCCGTGACGACGGGCCGGGTCGCCACAGCTCGGCTATATATCCTAACTCGTTATTGTTATTCTCAACCTCCATATCTTCCTATCCGTAGTCATGTCCTCAATAAGCTGGAGCAACACCATATCCTGCCCAATCACCTCTCCCCAATACTTTTGCGGCCTACCTCTACCTCTCATCGAGCCCTCCAGGTCCAACCTCTCACACCTCCTCACCGGAGCATCAATGTTTCTGCTATTTACATGCCCGAACTATCTAAGTCTCGCCTCCTGTATCTTTTCCTCCACGGGGCCACGCCATATTGTCCCAAATAAAATCATTTATAATTCTATCTAACCTAGTATGCCCACACATCCATCTCAACATGCTCATTTCAGTCACCTTCATCTTGTAGACATGTGAGTTCTCGATCGACCAACACTCCGCCCCACAAAATATAGTCTGTCTGACCACCGCTCTATAGAACTTACCTTTAAGTTTTGGTGGCATATTCTTATCACACAAAATACCAGAAGTGGGCATTCATTTCATCCACCCCTCCCCCGTCTAATACGATGTGTAACATCCCCGTCAATCTCCTAATTCCCTTGTATAACTAATCCAAGGTATTTAAAACTTTCTCTCCTAGGGATGACATGAGAATCAGTCTCATATCTTCATGCACTACCTAAGTCACACTACCAAACTTGCACTCCAAGTATTCTATCTTGGTCATGCTTAATTACTTGAAACCTTTAAATTCTAGGATATGCCTCCAAACCTCTAACCTCTTATTAACACCGCCTTGTATCTCGTCAATCAGTACAATGTCATCTGCAAATAATATACATCATGGCACCTCTCATTGAATGTGGCACGTCGGTGTGTCAATTTCCAAGGCTAAAAAGAAATGAGCTGAGAGCTGACCCTTGGTGCAACCCCATCACAACTGGGAAGTGTTTCGAGTCCCCTCACATGGTCCTTACTCGAGTCTTAGCTCCAACATATATCCTTAATAACCCTAATGTATGTAACATGAACACCTCTACCCTACAAACACCTCCACAGAACCTCCATTGACACCTTATTATATGCCTTCTCTAAGTCGATGAATATCATATGTAAATCTCTCTTCCTCTATCTTTACTGCTCCATCAACCTCCTAACAAGATGAATAGATTTTGGTAGTCGAACGTCCCAAAATAAATCCTAACTAGTTTTCAATAATAGTCAAAGTCCTCCTTAACCTCAGCTCCACTATTGTCTCTTAAAACTTTCATAGTATGCAATTTGATACCCCGGTAGTTGTTGCATCTTTGGATATCACCCTTGTTCTTATATAATGAGATTTTCGTACTCCATCTCCATTCTTTGAGCATTTTTTTTCATCCTAAAAATGACATTAAATAACCCAGTGAGCCGCTCCAAGACCGTCCTAACCACGCTCTTGTAAATTCCATCGAGATATGTTCTGAACCGGTCATGCGCTCTCCCCCTGCTCATCTTATGCATAGACCCCTCAACCTCCTTGACTCTTATGTGCCAACAATACCCAAAGTCCTAATGGCTCTCGGAGTATTCTAAATCACCTAGATCAGTGTTCCTACCCCCCCCCCCCCCCCATGCTTCGTTCAAGAGTTTATAAAATTAAGTATGTCATCTACGTCGAATATAAATGCATCATCCAACAAAACTCTGCCTTCCTCATCCTTGATGTACTTTACTTGGTCCAGGTCACGGGCCTTCCTTTCATGTACCTTGGCTAGTCTATATAACCTCTTATCTCATACTTTCCCTCCAAGTTCTTTATACAAGCGTTCAAACGCAGAAATTTTGGCCACTGTAATCGCTAACTTCGCTTCCTTCTTAGCTATCTTATACCCCTCCCTATTTGTCCTCTTTTCCTCCTCGTCTTCGCTCTCCAACTGCTGCAGATATGTCACTTTCTTGGCTTCCACTATGCCTTGAACATCAGTACTCCACCACTAATACCCCATTTACGGCCACCAGATGAGCCCTTCAAGACCCCCAATACCTCTATAACAGCCTCCCTAATGCAATTTGCAGTCATGATCCACACATCACTCGCGTCCCCACTATTCCTCCATGCTCCCATAGCCAACGACTTATCCCCCGGCTCCTGTGTTCTGTCTATAGTCAAAGCTCCCCACATGATCTTAAGTAGACCAAACACAACCATCTTTCTTCGTTTCCTCTGCTGAGTTGTAAGGTTCTCACTCGAGATGACCTTGCAGTCTACGCACAAACCTTTATCAAACTTTCTCAATCTGGTTCCTGGCCACTGAACTCTGAAAGGTGACTAAGTACTCTTCTTTCTTCGGAAAACTTGAGTTAGCTATCACCAAATCAAAAGCCACGAGCAATCTACTATTTTAAAAAAAAAAGTATACAAAATATCTAGAGAACAACCTTTCAAAGAGGCACATACTATGACATGCTAATATTTGTCTTATAAATTCTCCACCTAAACGAGACTCTCAAACCCATTTGAGCTATATTGTGAATTGAATGTTTATCTCTGCCTTTGGATGTAGGTCAATCGATCGAATCACGCTAAATATTTGTGTCTCTTTTGGTATATTTTTCTTTATTATTTAATATACGATCGTTTAATATAAAGTCTATTAACTTTCGCATGACACCTGATTATTTGAATCCTAACCCACAATAATGCGACTTAACATATTGTAGGTTGCCTTTTTTTCAGGTTAGTTAGTTTCATGTATGAATTGTTGCCTTTAATACCCTTTAGAAATTACATGTATGGTAGTATAAAATATTATCACACCCTCACTATATAAGAGTTAACGCTTTGTGAAATTGCTTAACCGAAGAAACACTTGTTCAAATTTGCTTTTTCATTCTTTTTCACAAATATTTACTAATCCTTTCCTCTTTCTCTCTTTTTTTTTTGTCTCTCTGTGGACTTTTTTGAGAGAAATTTGTTCTTAAAATATAATTTTGTTGTAAGTTTTAACTACGGTAACTTATCAAGTAGCCACGATATTTTTTTAATGTTTCAAAGTCATTTATAATTGAACATACTGTTTGACTATTAAGAAAATTTAACCGTTGCTATTTCCTTAAAAGTATATAAATTTCAACATTTTAGCTAAATTAATGAACTCATTCAAAATTTGTCCATTTTAGTCGTTTGATAATAAGTTTGACATTCTACAATCTACCTATGCATTTTTACACCAAAAAAGGAAAACAAAATGGAAAAAGGAAAAGTATTCAAAACAACCAAATATCTTCTAGAAGGAGATTAGTAACAACAGTAATTTTGCATGCGTAGTAAAAGCTAAGTGGGGAAAAAAAGGAACAAAAGTTTAAAGGACAAAATAGATTTTTAATGTTTTTAGAACACTTTAATAAAACCAATTCAATATTTAGACAATAACACACTGATTTTGCATGTGTTGTATAAAAATGGCTATCTTATATAACCAAATTATTATGTTAATTTCTTTGAAACTTCTCTTTTCATATATCTCATTCGCTATATATATATAGCTATTCATAGTCAACCCCATTCATCAATTTTTTAAAGTACTATGCCAAATTAAAAAATCCATGAGATTTGAGATGCAATCTAATGATTGTAATTTCACCTCGTACAACTTTTTATATATATATATATATATATATATATATATATATATATATATATATATATATATATATATATATATATATATATATATATATATTGGACCATCGAGCGCCAACCAAGCTCGACTATAACGAACAACATTTAAATAATGATTAAAATTTCACCTTATTTATTCACAAAGATCAGGCTTTGACTTATCAAAAGTCCTCTTTTCGATAAATTAAAGGTCCTTGAATATATGATTCTAATTTAACAAATTAAAGGTCTTTTTTTCACATATCTTGTTCGCTATAACTATTTACAATTGATCTAAGTCAGAATTAAAGTATAATCAAAGATAGAATTATACGATTTATTAAGATTTGAGTTATAGTCTACTGATTATAATTGCATATTATAGATACCAGGTACTATATGATTTTAAATTCATGAAAAACTCGTGTTTTTGATGAATTAAAAATCCTTAGATATCTGATATTCTATTTTCAACAAATTAAAGGTTATATTTCTTATATCTTGTTCGCTGTAATTTTTCAAGATTGATCTAGCTCAAATTAAAAGTATAATTCGAGATTAAATTATATGATTCATTAATCATTAATATCTGAGTTATAATCTAATGATTATAATTTCACCTTATATGTAATAGATATATGCTATAAGTATATCTTATTCGCTATAACTATTTAGGTTACGATAAATATGATTAAAAAGAAAATAAGGTCACATTATTAAATCTATGAAAATAATAAATGAACAAAGAATCCCAATGTAAATGGATAATAATGCATCTTCAATTCTTCACTACACCTGCCTATATATATACTTACTCAACAACCACTTTTCTGCATATCTACACTACACCAACTTCTCTTCTCACCTCCATTAATATTTCTTTGCTTTTTCACTCTTTCATTCATTCTTTCTCAGATCAACAAAATGTCTGCAGAGAGAGGAAATCGCCACCAAAGGAGGCCATCTCAGAGTTTTAATTTTGTATTGCCGGAGAATTTCTCGTTATTAGCTGATCCTCTGGCGGCTGAGAATGGTGGCGAGCAAAATAAGGTTGTTCCGCCGCCGGCGAATTCCAAACCCGGCCTCGGCCGTACTGCTAGCGGTGTTTCGCTGCCGCCGTTGCCGGTGGAGTCGTCGGAGAAGGAAGGAACATCCCATGCAGGGCGACGACAAGGATGAAAAAAGAGAATGTTTATGAAAAACTATATTCAGATTTAATATCTGAGTTACTTTATGTTTTCTATGAATCTATGAATCGTTTTTATTAGTATTATTTCTTTTTTTGGTTCCTACATTTCTTGCTACCTTAAAATGTTACTCCATTTATGTTAATTGTCAAATACATGGAAATTTTCTAAAGTTGTCATGGCTTTTCATTTGAACACTTAATTTAATGGTATCTATTGAAGAGCCTCCGATTGCTCAAGTTACGGGAAGATTAAAAAAAATTCAAGTTATGGGAAGATTAAAAAAAAATTCAGTAGCTTTTGCTTAAACCTTATTTTTGTATTAGAAAATTTATTAAATATATAAAAATAATTAATTATAATGAACTCAATAACTAATACGAGTTATAAATTCAATGATATATTTGGAACCCTTAAATTTTAACTCATTGACTCCGCTTTTGACTAATATTATGACTATATTCGTGAAAATTATTTTTGGATAAATAGTAAAAAGGTAATGGTGAAACAAACATGTCAAATTGTAATTACATTTAATTACATAGAATTTCAATTCCTAAGTAGCTTTTTAAACATGTTCTTAGTGTGAATGCTCAATTGCGGCGGAGCCACAAGTCTAGTTAGTTACGAGATCAGCATAACCAAGTAGCTTAAGATCGAATTCTGTATTAATATTAAGGAATCTATTTAATATGTGTAAATCTCGGACTCAATAACAAACTCAGAATACATATACTCAAAATTCTAATTTCGCCTCTAATATTCAACAAGGATCAAGGAATTTCTTCGGGTGCATGCAGTGTTAGTAGAGATGTATGGTATGATAAGTAATACTACATGTTATTAATTAATTTGGTTTCTTTATGTTTAGTTTATTGCCTGCTTGTTTAGGCAGGTATCTAGATCGAAGTTACATTTTCTGTAGAGTTGACTTGTGAAGCATCTATAACTCTTATGGTTAGTTGACTTTTTGTTTAATTTGATATCTTATGGTTGAATGTAAAGAATCTTGACTTGGGCCAAATTTATTAGGCTGCCTATTTTAGTTATATGACTAGGTTAAGCAGTTTCTACGGGCTACCCATATTTAGCCCATGCTGTTTTCTTCTCACTTTCAGAACACATGTTTCTTTTACTAATGGATGAAAGATCTACGATCCCTTAAATTTGCACCAATTTTTCAAGTCGATTATTAAAAATACGGACAAGAGGGGTTGCTCTGATGGTAAGCAACCCCCACTTCCAACCGAGAGGTTGTGAGTTCGAGTCTCCCCAAGAGCAAGGTGGGAAGTTCTTGGAGGGAAGGATGCCGGGGGTCTATTTGGAAACAGCCTCTCTACCCTAGGGTAGGGGTAAGGTCTGCGTACACACTACCCTCTCCAGACCCCACTAAGTGGGATTATACTGGGTTGTTGTTGTTGTTGTTGTTGTTGTTGATTATTAAAAATACGAATTTTTCATTTTGACACCTTTACTTCACAAAAATATGCACTAATAAACCCACATACACTATTTTTGCGTGTGCATTGTGCGCACTTTAGCCATATCATCTAAACAAATTAATGTCACACAAGCATGATCAACATTTTTTAATTGTATTTATGTGCAAGAAAAGTATTAAGATGGAAAACTCGTAAGTTTGGTAGTCGACTTAAAAAATAAGTACAAGTTTAGGCGATTGTTGGGCCATTTTGCCTTTAATAAACACAAGATTATAACGAAGACATTCGGAAAAACATGGTAGTATAGCTCCCGTTGAGGCTAAGATGCCGGATGCAATGTTGAGATGGTTTAGACATGTGAAGAGGAAAAGCACAATGCACAGATACACCAGTTAGGAACCGAGGATATAATCCTTGTAGGAGGGCGTGAAGATCAAAAATTAATAAAAAATTAGTAGATAACTAAGCGTTTTTCTTTCTTCTTCCTGTACAAGCAATTTTAGTTTTAGTATAATATCCTTTTATTCTTATATTGCTATTACTTCCTACTATTTGATTATTATCTTTTGCTTCAGTTTTCTTAATAGTTTGATGTTTATTGGTTGTTGTCACTGCTATCTGTTCATCTTCTCTTAAGTCGATGATCGATAACAATTTCTCTACCCCGTTTATGTTTTTCTTTAAAATTTGTTAGGAAAGTCATTTTCGGAAGTGAACTGTTTAATGTGGTCCTCCTAACATGCATTGCTGGAATTACGAAGCCTTAGCCCAAAGGCATTCATGATCATATCCACAATATCACTACTTTTTAATTCTCAGGAATCATATTTATATGTGAAGAAAATTTAAAATATGTACAAGTAATAAAGTAGGTATTAAACCAAAATTTAAATATTTCTTTTCTTTTTGTAATATTTAGGGAATATTTTGTTGATTTTCTAACACTGTTATTAAATAAATTATGGAATATATATATACTTGTTTCCTTTTTAGTTTGAAATCTCTACGAGTTATCTAGCATTCACCCAAAAATATGTAATAAATAATTTCGGAAAGTCAACAAAAAAAAAAAACAAACATTTTAAAAATGAATGTGTGTACATGTCAAAATTATGAGATGTGATACAACATCTATATATGAGCTAACTATAAAGTACTCAATGGACTAGGGTGACCTCATCTCGCCTTGCCAACCTTGGAAAATTCCATAAACATAACTAGATAGCTTGTACATACAATTCTTTTAGGGAGATAATTTTATCCATGGTCATTGAACTTTTATGTTTGTTACCAATAGTTACTATTCTTTTTATTATTACGTAAAAATTATCAACTTTGTGTTAATTGCACAAAAATCACTTTTCATTCTTTTGTTACGCAAAAATTATTTTACTTTGCTCTAGTTATCACAAAAGTCACATTTTTACTTGAAAAGTCTATTATGCCCTTGATATTATATAAACTTTCATATTTATGTGATACCTTCTACATTATATACAATATAATATATTTTTAAATATGTATTTTATTAATTATTTTTATAATATATACTTATATTTAAGTTTTTTCTTAACTTTAATTTTCAAGATATATTAGTAGTGTTAAAAAATAATTTTTTTTCAGCAATTCTTTTTTTATTTATTTAATTGAACCAACTTTGGTCGGTACGTCCTTCGACCTTCAAAATACCGACCACATGTTAATGGTCATATATTGGACGGTTATTGGTCATTACCTGTCACACCTCCTTTTTACACACCCCCGAAAAGAAATATAATAAGGGAATTTTTCTAATTTAAGTGATATTATTCGAAATGGGATTATTTATTTATTTCAGAATCGCCACTTGGGATAGGATTGACTTTTGGTGTCCCAAGTTACCGGTTTAATTTAAATCCCAAATCGAGAAAAATTCGACTTTCCTTTTGAAGTGTGCGAACCAGAAATTCTAATTAAGGAATTCTGTTGACCGGAGGGAAGGTGTCCCCAGATCCCGTGGTTCTAGCACGGTCGCTTAAACTATTATAAATGGGTAAATATCTGATTTTTAAACATGTTATCCTATCGTGCAATTTTAAAGATCGTTTACCGCTTTTTTTATTTTTATTTTTATTATTATTTATGAGAATTACAATGTCATGAAAATACATCTCGAACCACGTCACATCAATGTACATGTGGCTATTGGCATATTTCGACTCCGTCGAGATTTGGATTTGGGTCACATAAATGTGCACCCGAGTTTAGGGATGCAATATAATTAAAATCGCGCCTAAATAGTCTAACGCGTTATTATCTTTGGGAAAAGCCATGAAGCTTGCTAGACGGCTCATCCCGAAATCTAAGTATTCTGATATATACAATTAACGAGGGCCTCGCAATTTGTGTGTTTTATTTGGCAAGGCTCGTCTCATTTTTATTAAAGGCAAGCCTAAAGTAAACTACGATTCTCTATTTTATTTGTCTCTAAATAAAACAGAAATCCTATTTTATTCACTAAAATTATTCAGAGTTGTTATAATCGGGTTACATGAAATGCACCCCCGAATTTTAAGCATCGTAACTATGTCACGGGAACCGTACCCATAACCACAAGGTTTATTAATCGTGCCTAAAACAACTACGAATATTCATAATTTGTTATTTCAGACTAAGTTTGGGATTAATGAGAACATGCTCATAATTGTGAAAATTATTCTAAAGAAGAATACGATTTATTACTGATACATCTAAAACACGTTATTCAAGTAATTCTTGTATTCCAACTTTGAAATCAATGTAAATTTATTGGCCAAGGTAAAGAGTTTAATTCATTGCAATGCGATCTGTAGGCCAACATTAATATCTTGAGATAAATATAATATGACTAACACTCGAATCACAGGAGAGGTGCAAAAATTTTAAAACGAAATACTCATTAAGCTAACCGAGAAAGTAAAAAAAAAAAACAAATTGAGAAATTGACGTAAATGCTCAAATGTTCTAAAACAACAAATTATATCCAACGAATATATAACATAAAAATGTAAAATATTCAATCAAAGGCATGAATACGTACAAAAGAGATACATTCTAACAGAGATGTCCACAATTAAGTTAAAATATTAATTAATAGTAAAAATATGAAAATAAGCTGAAGGTGTGAAAATGACAACTAGGCAGTCAGTAATTAGTTGAAGGAAACAAAAACAATAGCTATCAACACTTAGGTAGCAGCAGAGACTTGGATCATGTTTCATTTCATCCCAATAGCCAAGAGATATACAAAGGTGTACCTGGAATTTGAAAATGAGAAGAAGAAAAGCAAATCAGCATAGCAGCTATGCACAACAGTCAACAAGCCAGGAACCAATTCAATGATCAAGGAAAAGTTCAAAACCAAGCAAAATCCAAGCCAGGAACCAATTCAATGATCAAGGAAAAGTTCAAAACCAAGCAAAATCCAAACGATTGACCACAAAATTACTCGAACACACTCAAATCTAATCAAAATTTGATCCAGAACCTACAACACTTCTTCAGTAATCAAAACAACCAAAACTCACTCCAAATGAACACTAACACTTTTAGAGGCTTTGACAAGTTAAGTATAAAACAGAAATAGAGCAATTGAACTATTTTTGATCTTAAAATAAGCGTAACAGTGATATTTTTTATCTCTCAATTTTCAGAATATTCAAGCTTTAAAATCGCTTATCAGAATCCTTTCTTTAATGCTCTCAATTGTTTCTTTGAATCTCTCTCTATTGTCTTCTCTCTATCAACGTCTGCCCATCTCTCAATCTTTACAGCCTCTTTATAGGTATTTTATTAGTGCTATGTCCACTACTAAGTTATCCTTTCATTTGTTAATTACTCCCACTATCCTAGTGCTTTTATTTTAACTAATATTGCCTATTTCAGCCCCTGAAATTCAGTAATGAGTGCCCTTCCCACTATGTTTTGTTTCCAATTAGCTAATAGCAGCCTTTAAGTTAAAAGCAAGGTAATTCAAGCTAATAGCAGCCTTAAACTGCTGGAATTTACTGCCCAAATCCCCTTAACTATTGATCAGTGTTAACACTAATTAATTCTAGAAAAAAACATTTAATCCTAATAATTAAACTAAAACCTGGTTATTCTTATGATCATTACAGTTATAGCCAATCCTTAAGGTTAATCAAATCGTCATTTAAAATAGAAAAATATTCAGTGATTCAAAATAATGCTAATTATTAATAGAATTTTAAATAAACAGCTAACATTTAAGACTACAACAATCAGAAACAGAGGATCAAGCAATTCACGAATAATTTTAGTGATATTAATAAAGCAGGGGCTAATCATAAAACTACCTAATCGATGAAATTAACTTAAACGATTATATAGCTTATAATGCATACTTCAACAACGAACAGAAACAATTTGACCAAATAAAAGGTCAGATGGAGAAAAAGAAAAATAATAAACGAAAAATAAAAAAGAAAAATCAAGATAATAACATAAAATAAATGACAATAACACAGAAAAATAAAAATGAAAGAGAAAAACAAAATACCTCAAGAACATCGGAAACCAGACAACCCAGGTTGACCTCTCAACTTGAAGTTGGATTTTTGAGGTCGAACGGACCTTAATTAAAGTATTTTCAACTGAAAACATCTCGATTAAGGTCTATTAGACCCCAATCCTTTTTTTAATTTGGACAGATTCCCTAGTTTTTGAATTCTCGGGTTCATGCGGTCTGATTTGGGGCTTGAAGCCTTCTGGTTAGATTCGAACCAAACAAAGCTTGGTTTGGTTAAGAGGGAGGTCAGGGAAAAGTCCAGTATGATTTTGGGGCAGATTGAGATTGTTTTGTATTATACTCGAATCTTAGATTGAAGATTCGAAAAGCTACGGGATGATTCGAAGCAAAAGAGGTAAGGATATAGAGAGGGGGGATCAGGGCGGTTCATGGGTGTGAGTTTGGTGGGCATCGGAGCCTCCGCCGCCGTATTTTCAGGCGAAGGGAAACGGGGGCGGCTAGGGTTCTTGGTTCGTCTCTTTGAGAGACGAAATGGACGTTTGAGAACGAAAATGGGTAATGGAGGTTTGGGTGGGGGTGGGGGTTTTGGTATATTAAATTAGTTCAATTAATTTGAGCCGTTAGATCAAATGATCTTAACGGCTCAGATTAATTGATGGGGGACAAGCCGTGTCGTTTGGTCTAGAAACGGGATCGTTTGGGTTTAATGAGATGTGGGGTTTAATGAATGGTGATGGATCGGGTCGAATGCGGGTAAGGGATGGACGATCTGGACCGTTGATCAAGTGAGATCAATGGTCAGGATAGGGCGTGACGGAACGACGTCGTTTGGGACGTCTGCGAAGCTTGGGTCGATTGGGTCGGGTAAAGGGGTGTTTGAATTGGGCTGATGGTTATCAAGCCTGGTCCGATTTCCTTCCCTATTTTAAGTGTTTTGTTCTTTTTAATTCCTAATTTATTAAATCCAAAATTCTAAATGACATTATAAAATCAAATTAACTTATAAAAACTAATTAACTTCTATTAACAAATAATACACACAGTTAAATATTAATTAAAAATAAATCACACAACTAGACCTTTAAATGCTAAATGTAAAGTGTATTATTTTTTTATAATTTTTATTTTTATAAAACAAAACTTAATTACTCCTAATAAATCCTAAATGTAAACTCAATATATTTTTGTATTTTATATTAATTTAACAAATAAACATGCACAGTGAAATGCAAAAAATACGGAAAATAACACAAAAATCCATTAAAACAAATCACACACAACACAAAAAAATATTTTATTTTAAATTTTTGGGAATAATTCTCATACAGGGCAAAAATCACGTGCTCACATTACCGACCAACTTTGGTCGATTTTTTGATGATTTTTTCCGAATTTCTAGTAGTGTAATTTCCCAAATAATCAATTGTCCAGGTAAATCCTCAAGAAAATATCCGAGCTAAATTTGCATGTGTACCTAGGAATTTTCCTTTAGATTGTACATATGATTTGTTCCCCATTTTATTTGTTTGTTTACTTGCAAATTTTCTCATGGAAATGCACTTGCCGATTTATTTCTCTACTAATATATAAAAAGTTACTAATAAATTTAATAACGCTACTACTATTTTTTGAATAACGTTAAGAAAAAAATTAAATATACAAAATATATTATAAAAATTAATAAATAAAATAATATTAAGTTTTTATTTATAAATAAAATATATAGTTAAAATATATTATATAGTTTATAATATAGAAAATATTACATAAATATGAAGATTTATATAATATTATCGGTATAATAGACTTTTCAAGTGAAAATGTGACTTTTGGATAACTAAAGTAAAGTAAAATGATCTTTGTGTAACAAAAGAAAGAAAAATGACTTTTATGTAATAAACATAAAGTTGAATGATTTTTACATAAAATAAAAAATAAAAATAATTTTTGGGTAACAAACACAAAAGTTTAATGATCATGAATAAAATTAAATTTCTTTTAGTTGCTAAAATTCGAAAACGAGTAAAGTAGAACAAAAATATCTCCCAAAGCTTCTACCTTTTGTTGTGCATTCGCGAATAACTATAAAGTTTCTAAATATTTAGAAAACTCAAATTGATTAGTTGAAACGTTGAGGAGGTTGTATATAATCCATGTTTAGTGATATAACTTTCATACTGACTATATTACATTTGTAAATTTGAGTTCAGTTAAATCTATAAAGTTATATCATCATATGATTATAAAAGAAGAAAAAAAACTTTTCACTTATTTTTGTCTTCTTTCACAAAAAAAAAAAAAATCATAAGTAGTGCTATGGAATGTACTACTAACTTTTGGGAGAAATTTAAAAATAGCAAGATTTACAACTGGTTATTCAAAAATAGCAATAGTTTCAAAGGTAATCAAAATTTAGCCAATGTTCATGAAAAGATAAATCTGAGCGAAAACATTGCTCAAAACCCGGAAAGTACGTCCGTATACTATACGGGAGTTCCATCATAAGTATGCTTGAACTCCCGCATATTATACGGGAGTTCCAGGATAACCATGCTTGAACTCCCGTATAATATGCGGGAGTTCAAGTATAATTATGCTGGAACTCCCGCATAATATTCTGGAGTTCCAGCAAGTATAAATGCCTAGTATAATATACTGGAGTTTGGAGCACTGGTGCTCCTGTCTCCCGTATATTATACAGGAGTGTGCAAAGTGTACCGGTCCAGCATAATATGCTGGAGTTCGTACACAGATGCACCCGAACTCCCCTATATTATACCGGATCGGTCTTTATTGCAGCAAATACATTGACTTCGTAAATGATAACTATTTTTCGATAACCAACCGCAAAAATGACTATGCCACGCAATTTTGACCTAACTTTTTTAGAGTTTATTTTCACTAGTTTATCTCCAAATGGACACAATAAATAAATGGAGCAAATAAAAATAAAAAAATAAAAAGTTCAAATCAGGTAGCGTGGGATTAACGCTGAGAAAGGCAAGGAAAGATTCTACATGGACCCCATTTTGTTGTCGCATTACTCTCCAATCTGTTACTCAATTGACACTTAAAAAAAAAATAGAGAGAGAACAAAAATAATCATCTAATTAATCTTTAGCTTTGATATGCTTTTCAAGCGAAGCCGTGTTCTACAAAAATATAATTCTATACAAATCCAGCAAAATATCACTAAGTCACAAGCGAAATTTGGGATAGTGTATATAAACCTTACATCTTCCTTGTGTATGTTAAAATTTTGATTTTGATAAATTGGTGGCATATTTAAAAAATTTTCAAAGGGTGTTTAAATTTATTAGAAGTGAAAAAAAGTCCGACAAAGAGTATTTAATATGTGTTATATATCTCTAAAACGTATTATTTTAATTATGTATACTGTGCAATTTTACAATGAAGGGTGATCAATTAACTACTTTTATGAATTATGACCATATGCTTCGCCACTGGGATAAATCCCCGGCTTAGGTTAGCATAGTCGCAACAATAAAGCAAGAAAAATATAGTAATAAAAAAATCATGTAAAAACTATAACAGCATGAGATAGTAACAAAATCGAAGTAGAAGCAACATCGAATAGTGATAGACATCAAGAATATGACAATAAATAATATTATGAGGTGAGGAAGCAAGCCTTACTATCTACTAATTTTCCATCATAATTTTCTATTTTCCCACCTTTTTATCAAGAGTCATGTACTTAATAAGTTAAAGATGTGCAAGCCCTCACTAATTATCTCTTCCTCGTACTTGTTGCCCTTCCTCAACCTCTCTTCATACCTTTCATAATAAATAAATGTACCAAAGATTTTACAATGAAAATGTTTTGAATAAAAGTATCATTTTAAACTAATTATAGGTTATTATACTTTATAACTTTTCAATCTTAGACAAATTAGGTAGACGTAATCGCCTAAGAGAAACGTGTATTTACCTTCATTATAGCCGGTCAACATGTAAAAATCAGCTTATTTTGAAAAGTATTTTTCTTAAAAGTATTTTTGGTGAAAAACAACTTGTATTTGGATAATTAATTCGAAAAACACTTCTGTGCAGCAAATAATATTTGGCCAAACTATTAAAAACTGCTTCTAATAGCATGTTTGGCCAAACCGTAAAAATCAGCTTATTTGAGAATTATTTTGTTTGAAAAGTACTTTTGTTGCAGAAATGCATGATAAGATTGCATACAATAGACCCTCGTGGTCCTGCCCTTCCTCGGACCCTGCGCATAGCGGAAGCTTAGTGCACTGGCTGCCATTTTTCTTTTTTGTGATAATCAGTTTGTATTTGACTAATTAATTTGAAAACACTTCTGAGCATCAGTTAATGTTTAACAAAACTTTTACAAAATGTCTCTTGGTATATTTTTCTAGAAAGTGCTTTTGGAGGGAAACGTTTATAAAGTGATTCAAAAGCACTTTTTTTCCTTCCAAATGCAAGATCAAAAACAACAACTTTGATTTTTTATTTATTTATTTATTTTGAAAAAAAAAATTGCTTCTAGAATTAGAGAAGTTTTTCCAAATATGTCAATGTGGAACAAAAGATAATTCAAATCAACAAACAAAATTAAGCAATATAGTCAAGTATTTTGTAATAACACAGAACCTGATTAAACGGCGTCGTTATGTCCTTCAGCTAAGCTTAAGCCGACGGCTATACTCGGAGAATACGCGGCGCCAAGTCATTAAAAATTCCCATGCACTCGCACAACTAGGAGAAGTGTACGACAACCACACAATAAAATTCCCTTTCCATTGAAGCCACCTTATTAAGAACGAGAGGCGCTCCTCTAGCTTTACATTCACAGAACACCGCGTTCTTCAGCCTTGAGCTTTAGCCCTTCAATCTCTCTTCTAATTTCCCCCAATTTTCAACTTCTAATACTATCAAAATGGTGAGTCAAATTTCATCTCCTTTTTTGCTTTTCTTCCAGATATTAATTTCACTGTTATTTTTCTTCTTTGTGTGTGTGTGTGTGTGTTTGAGTAGAAACTTTTTGTTAATGGGTTTGGTATTTGATTTGTGATTGATCTAATAAGATAAGCTATCTCGGTTTATGCTAAAAAAAAGTGATCTTTATGTAGTTTCTCTTGTTTTCTTGGTGTGTGTGTTTAAGTAGGGAAGATTTTGTTAATAGGTTTAGTTTTTGATCTGTGATTAATCTCATAAGATAATCTGTATGGGTTTTTGGCTTAAACAGTGATCTTTATGGAATTTTTGTGTTTCTTGGGTTGGTGTGTGTGTGTGTGTGTGTGTGTGTGTGTGTTAGTAGAAAGATTTACTTAATGGGTTTAGTTTTGATCTGTGATTGATCTGATAAGATAAGGTATGTGTGTTTTAGCTAAAAAGGTGATCTTTTTTGGAAATTTTATGTTTTCTTCGTGGTGTGTGTGTGTTTTTTAGTAGAAAGATTGTGTAATTAATGGGTTTAGTTTTTGATGTGTGATTGATCGGATAAGATAAGCTATATCAGTGTTGGCTAAAAACCTGATCTTTTTGAAAGTTTTTGTGATCACTTCAGCTTGATGGGTATTTGATTAGAGCTGGTAGTGTTGTAATTGAAGTTCTGGCTAAATTTTATTTGGGTTCAGCTCAGAATTCAGAAATGGTTTGATATGTTGTTATGCAGTGGATCTAATGTGTTTTGATTGTTTTTTGATCTACCGAGTGCTGACTTTGTTAGAATTCGATGATTTTCTTATCTTTGCGGATTATGGAGTTCTATTCTTCGATCTAATCCATGTTTAGAATCCTTCTATTAACTTGGCTACTGTGTATTGGTGGAATATATGAATAAGAATGAACTCTGATTAACTCAATCGGACGGGTAAAAGGGATCATTAAAAAAAAGCGCCTGATACGTAGTCTTGCTCTACATTTCTGCAAGGCTATTTCCACGACTCGAACATGTGACCTTTTGGTCACATGACAACAACTTTACCAGTTACGCCAAGGCTCTCTTTGATTGATAGATAGAGAACAATGAAGATTTATTGTGATGGTATCTTTTGATTGAATTGGATGAGAAGTATTGAACTGTTTTGCTTCAAAATCTTGTGATTGATTAAATATTGTACAAGTTCTAACACAGTCTGCGTATTTCTGATTATGATATAGGCTAATGCAGCATCTGGGATGGCTGTGCACGATGACTGCAAGTTAAGGTTCTTGGAGCTGAAAGCGAAAAGGACTCACCGCTTTATTGTTTTTAAGATAGAGGAGAAACAAAAGCAGGTTGTGGTTGAAAAGGTTGGTGAACCAACCGAAAGCTACGAGGATTTCACTGCAAGTCTTCCTGATAATGAATGTAGATATGCTGTCTACGATTTTGACTTTGTCACTGCCGAGAATTGCCAGAAAAGCAGGATCTTTTTCATTGCATGGTATTTTTGATGTTCAAACCATTTTAAGCTACAACAACATACCTAGTGTAATCCCACATTGTGGGGTTTGAGTAGGGTAACGTGTACATAGACTTTACCCCTACCTTGTGGAAGTAGCGAGGCTCTTTCCGAAAGACCCTCCGGTCAAGAAAAACATTTCATAAGCATTTTAAACTAAATTGTTATATTGCCTTGTTGTCTCAATGTGGTTTTTTTCTCTTCAATTCAAGGTCCCCTGACACGTCGAGGGTGAGAAGCAAGATGATCTATGCCAGTTCAAAGGACAGATTCAAGAGAGAGCTCGATGGAATTCAGGTCGAGTTGCAAGCAACTGATCCAACTGAAATGGGACTTGATGTTATTAAGAGCCGCGCCAACTAGATATCGATGGATAGGTATCAGATGGACCTTATAAGTGAGAAAACTCCTAATGCAATCATCTTTTACTTATTGGAAATATTTATAGTGTGACAGATACTTGGCCAGAGATGATATTGGTTGCCAAGTGCTACAGTTAATATGTACTATTTAATGGACAAGTTTTATGGTGTTTGGTATATGATGTAATTTGTTACTTGAGAATTTATTCTTCTGAGTGTTTCACTGGTAGCATATGATTTACAAGCTAATATGTATCCATTTCTGAGGGATAGGATACAGTTAGATTGCTTTTCAATATCTGATTGGATACTTTGCCATATGATTCTTGTTTTGGAATGGATACAAGCAAGCTGATTGCTGTTCTAATTGGCAGTTGTATAGTTGTAACTTAATTGAAGTTGAGGAGCTGTCAAGAATAATCTGTGAGAATTTCAGTGTTACCCAAAATTATTGTTGAAGAATGTCAGTGAGAATTTCGAAAATAACCGTGTGAAAAATAGATTAGACAAGACGGATTTAACCAATCCGTTCTTATTTGTTAAGGATAAATATGGATTGAATGATTGATAATACGAAAAAGGGTCATATCTATCCCTATTATATCGAAAATCGAAAATAAGTTATATCTATCCTCCATTTAAGTTTCTTAGTAAAAATAACCTTACCATCATATATTTTGAGATTAGCATTACTCCTCAGACGCTAAATCTTTCTTCAAAACTTTAAAAATACACGTGGCACGATCTGATTAAATGTAAAAAACCCACCCCACTTTTCATTTTGAACAGCCCGGCCCAACCAAATAACCACACATCTTGGAGCGGGAAAAAATCTCATTTGTTCCCAATATTCCGGTGGCTCTTTGGCAAATCCGCTTTCTCTATCACTTTCACGAAGCTTTGCAGATATAGGTCAATAGAATGAAATCGTAGCACAAGAGCATCAAATTATCGCTTATTCCCAATCTCAGTTTTATTCTTATCATCTTTTTTCATCTCCGTTTTGTCTTTAATTCACTGCAAATATACATTAGAAAATTATCGGTAAATAAATGCGTTAATGTTAAAAGGTTAAGAAAAAAAATCGGTATTGTTTAAAAGAATTGCCTGCTTTCATAATAACATAAGAGTTGGTCTTTTAGATAAATTGAATTGCATTAACTTTCATTATATATAACACGTAAGAATAAAATATTCTTGATTTGGTTTATATCTCAAGCAATTGTAGAATTTAAAAAAAATAGTATTACCATGAAAAATAGAGGCAAAGATGTTAATATGGTTTTTAATCGAGGAAAACCCTAATATTCCTCTGTATGCACTACTATTGAGATATTTGGTGTCTCTTTTCATTCTCAATATTTTCTTTCGTTCAGATAAATTGAACTTTTGATATTCTATACATGCCTACTGGTTGATTCATTTTGGCCAAAAATTTAGAAGACTATTTGCTAATCTTTTCTGTTGAAATGTTGTTGTCCATTGTGCCTTTCAGCATTTGCCTTTCCCTCTTCCTTTCCGCTCTCAAAGCTGACAGCTCGGCAGCAAGATACTTGGCAAAATGAGTACCATGACCTTTTAGAAGTTGTAAATAAATCAGTGTATGGCAAACGACCTTCCATAAAAATCACAAAGAAAGGTGAGGGGTTTCGGGCGGAGAGGGTTATTGTGGGTCGGGTTGTCTAAAATGGAAGGTGGGGTTGATCTTTTACCTTCAATCAGATCACGCATGTGTGATTTTTAAGTTTTTAAGAGCAAGTTAATGTCTGGGGGTTAATTTTAATCCCCAAGTACAACGGTAAGGTTATTGTTAATAAGAAACTGTGACGGGGTAGATATAACTTATTTTCGATAGTAGAAGGATAAATATGGCCCTTTTCTCTAGACCCATTTGGCGCTCTGGAGAAGGGGGCGCGGTGAAATGAGTTGGAAATGAGCTGAACGAAAGCAGACACGCAAAGTCCATAGGCTTATGACTAAACACTAATCGGAATGATCGGATCTGTCAAGAACGAGCTAACGACTACAAGGGAAGCAGGTGACTGCAGTCCTTAAGCCCGCAATTTGACTTGAACCTATACTTGTTAATTGGGTTGGGCTGACCCGTTTTCAGCCCGGGTTAGCCCGATTCAGCTTGGCACTGTAGCATATAACGCGGACTGGGACGGGTTGGATGGGGAGCGAATTTTTGACGAATACATTTTTTATATTGGTGCACTGCTAACCCATTAACGGGTTGTTAATGGGCTGCAACCCGATTCAACCTGTTAATGGGTTAATTTTTTTTTTTTGTATACCGTTGCTAACAAAATTTAATCAACAAAAAAAAATTAGCACAGCCCGTCCGAGCCCGTTAAGCCCGAACCTGGATGGGCCCACAAAAACCCGCAAATTCCCAACCCGTTATCAGCTTGCTATCCCAGCCCGCTAACCAACCCGGGCTGTTTTCTCTCCTCTCTTTTGCTCTGTCCTGACCTTATTTCGTTTCATTTCTAATTCTTTTTTCCCAAATGAGTCTATATAGTAAAATGTGGGTTGATATTAGTTGATAGTTACAATATTTATGCTTTAGCGAGTAATTGATGGTAGAACATGGTATTAGTGTGAATGTGAGTTACACCAACGAATGATGACACTTTCTTGCTAATTTATAGCACTAACATGACAAGAAACAAATGCATTTTAATATTAAAATATTACTCTAATAAAAATTACTCCTTCCGTCTACTTTTACTTATCCTTTATACTAAAAAATATATTTTTATTTTTATTGTGCACTACACTAAGTAGGCGCTTGGACATAAATTTCATTTTTTTTTTCTAAATTTGGGATTTTACCAAAATTTGAATTGAAGATGAAGTTGTGTTTGAATATAATTTTTGCAACATATTTAGATGTCTTTTTCAATATATTTTACAACTAAAAACTAGCAGACCAGTTTTTCAAATTTAAAAATATGTTTTGAAGTGAGATTGAAAAAATTGTAAGATTTTGATAACCAAACATTATTTTCAAAAAAAATTAAAAAATTAAAAATTCTTATGTTCAAATGGGCTCTAAATCTAAGAGAAAGACAATGATTTTTCTTATTTTTTTACCCTTATCATTAACTACCCATTCTCAAGACTTTTGAAAATGCTATCATAGAGAGTTCAAAGCCAAAATAAATAATTAAAAATGACCGAAGTAAATATTTATTTACCAGCAACACACTTTCAAAGCCAGTAAATATTTTAAATTAATCTAATAATTAATATAAGAATTCTCTTTAATTTTTGACGTAACTAATATCGAGGAAACAGACAAAAAGAACTAAACAAGTGAGAGGATGGAGCAAATAGAATTTGTCCGAATACCCAATTATCTTTCTAAAATCAGTCGAGTCGTGTTAACACAAACTAGTCTCGTTCAAACGAACGGTAATAATAAAGAATCATTAAAACGAAGTAGTTACTCTATCCCTTTAGCGCCGTTGGTTCTGGAACCCCACCATTCGTTCTCTACTGCCCAGTTGAAATCGCCATTATCAAACTTCAAAGTGCCATCCTCACTGGTTTTTTGTGGAATTGGAGTACGCATGCTACCTGTTTGTTGAATTGCTTCAATGGCTTTCTCTTTTTGTTCCTTCCTAAAGTGCCACCCATGGCCTCAATCTCAAAATCTACCAAACCCCTTAACTTTTCCTCCTTCTTTCCATTCTCCTAAACCCATTCCTCTCCCATTTTCAACCCGCCAAGAACGTGTTCCTTCAGTTTCAGCCTCTAATTCATCTTCTGTTTCAGCTGTTTTACCTTCCAAAGCAAAAGAACTCTTACCTGAGTTCACTCCAAAACAACTTCTAGACACCCTTCGGAGAGAAAATGATGAAACTTCAGCTTTTCACCTCTTTGAATGGGCTTCTAAGCAACCCCATTTTACACCCACTTTGTCTGTATATGAGGAGATTCTTAGGAAGCTAGGAAATGTGGGATCTTTCGATCCGATGAGGCAAGTATTGGATGATATGAAGAAATTGCAGGTTGAATTTGTTGAAGGTACTTTCTTTATCTTTATTGAAAGTTATGCAAAGTTTGATTTGTATGATGAAGCTATCGGGGTTCTTGATATGATGTGGAAAGAGTTTGGTATAAAGCCTGGAACTTTTAGTTTCAATTTGTTGTTGAATGTTCTTGTTGATGGAAATAAATTAAAACTTGTTGAAAATGTGCATAGTAGAATGTTGGATGAAGGAGCAAAGGCGGATGTATCGACTTTTAATATATTGATTAAAGCTTTATGTAAAACACATCAAATTAGGCCAGCTATTTTGATGATGGAGGAAATGCCTGTCCATGGTTTGGTGCCGGATGAGAAGACGTTTACGACGATAATGCAAGGTTATATTGAGGAAGGGAATTTAGATGGTGCATTGAGAATTAGGGATCAAATGGTGGCAGCTAAATGTCCTGCAAGTAATATTACTGTGAACCTTCTGATTCACGGGTACTGTAAAGAAGGCAGGATTGACGAAGCTCTTAATTTTGTGCAAGACATGTGTAGTCGAGGGTTTTCTCCGGACCAATTTACCTTTAACACTTTGATAAACGGTTTATGCAAAGCAGGGCATGCTGTCCAAGCCTTGGATATTTTGGATTTAATGCTTCAAGACGGGTTTGACCCCGATGTATATACTTATAATATTTTGATTTCTGGACTTGGTGAAGTTGGTGAAGTCCAAGAGGCTATTGAGCTTCTCAATCAGATGCTTGTAAGGGACTGCTCGCCTAATACAGTCACTTATAACACCATTATTAGTGCTTTGTGCAGGGAGAACCAAGTCCAGGAAGCTACTGAGTTTGCTCGTGTTCTTACAAGTAAGGGATTCTTACCTGATGTTTGCACTTTCAATTCTCTCATACAAGGTCTCTGCTTCACCGGCAAGTTCAACGTTGCAATGGAACTATTTGAAGAAATGAAAAACAAAGGGTGCGAGCCAGACGAGTTCACTTACAATATCCTAATTGATTGTCTCTGTGCCAAAAGGAGATTAGGTGAAGCTATGAACCTACTCAAAGATATGGAGTCAAGTGGCTGTGCAAGAAGCGTGATAACATACAATACTTTGATAGATGGCTTCTGCAAGGACAAGAAAATTGAAGAAGCAGAAGAGATCTTCGACCAAATGGAACTACATGGGGTTTCTAGAAACTTGGTCACCTATAACACTCTCATTGATGGTCTTTGTAAGAGCAGGCGGGTCGAGGAGGCTGCTCAACTTATGGACCAGATGATACTGGAAGGACTAAAGCCTGATAAATTCACATTTAATTCCATTCTTTCTCACTTCTGCAGAGCAGGTGATATAAAAAAGGCAGCAGACATTGTGCAAACCATGACATCAAATGGGTGTGAACCAGACATTGTTACGTACGGGACCCTAATCCAGGGACTATGTAAAGCAGGTAGGGTCGAGGTTGCAAGCAGGCTCCTCAGAAGCATTCAAATGAAAGGAATGGTTTTGACCCCACAGGCCTATAATCCTGTAATCCAGGCACTCTTCAGACGGCGGAGAACCAAGGAAGCCGTAAGACTCTTCAGAGAAATGGAGGAAACGGCTAATCCTCCTGATGCTTTTTCTTATAAGATTGTTTTCCGTGGTATTTCTGCTGGTGGGGGACCCATTCAAGAAGCTGTTGATTTTTCTATTGAGATGATGGGAAAAGGACATATTCCTGAATTCTCCTCATTCTACAATCTTGCTGAAGGACTGTATTCTTTGTCTATGGAAGGTACACTAATTAAGCTTGTTGGCATGATCATGAAGAAAGCAAACTTCTCAGACAGTGAGGTTACCATGATTAAGGGTTTCCTGAAAATCCGGAAATACCAAGATGCACTGGCTACTCTTGACCGTGTCTTAAATAGCAGAAATCCCAAAAGGACATACTGGGATTAAGAAATGATCCAAAGTAGAGGTCCAGAAACTAAGGAATCAAACTGTATCAGTTGCATGTTATGATAGTAATCAGTGGCTAAATTTGTCCACTCAGTTTACGGGTATCAATGGGTTCCTATTTTGGCCATCTCTGAAATAATCTCTTTAATGAGTTACAAGTCAAATAATGTGGACACTTCCAAGCTTCATGCAGTTCTCTAGTAGGATTAAATAATGTATTCATATATTTTCCTTTTGAAATTCCAATTTGAGCAAATATTTGCTAAGGTTGTCGCTGACCTCTGCTCTTAGATACATGGAACACAGAATTCTAACCGTATCAAAGCCATCTTACTAAGTTAATGCCGGAAATGGTGGTTTCTCTTGATCAGCATGATACAGACCATGTACATGTTATATGCTTCTTTAAAGTTTCTGAAGCTGTTTCTCAGTGAAATTGTTATCTTTTTATCTACATATCCTTTTCCAGGGCTGCAAAAGCTCACTCCAATGAGATTCATGTTCTCCTTCCTTATAAAGCATGAAAATTTCAATGCAAGAAATGCCAAAATCATTCTGATAAAGAAGAACGTTATATAGGGGTAGCTATTAGCTGGTAATTACCTGAAAACATAACATAGTAGAATCATCCTAGTAACTGTAAGTTTCTTGTGTGTATCCATTTTTACCTGAACATTTTATGACAAAATATGAAGCACATGCATATTGGAGGACATAATCAATCCACCTCCAGATTCTCATTCCCTACTTTCAGTTTAATCAAGGATGAGGATAAAGCTAGGTAGCTTGGGGGGGGGGGGGAACCTGCATGGTTGCAAGCATGTTTTGTCTGTCATCCTGAAATTCAATTCATTAAAGTTATAACAGATGAATATATTAAGCCCTAATTCAGAAGGTATGTCTTGTTCTCCTCATTTTTTGTTTGTTCGTTTTTTCGTTGGCAGAATAGCCTAATAAACACTTCTACTTATCCCGCTTTGTCATCCCGGTCCCGAGACTCTACAAAGTTTCATCCAGACACTTATAGTTTTCAAAATATATTTTTTGAAACCCCTCCGGCCTCGCGTGTTCTTCAAACACACGATATGGATGACACATCATAGTCCACATCAGATTTTAAATGACACGTCATTATTTTTTTAATTTAATTTTTTCATTTTTTTCACTCCTCCTCCACCCTTGACCACCTATCTCTATTTTTAGAGCAAAAATAACACCACCGTTTACGGCCTTTATCGGCAGCAGCACCATGGTGAGCAACTAAAACCAACCATTTCTCAAATTTTCATTATCCATCTCCCTTTTATAAATTTTTACCATTGAAACTCCTCATCATTGGATAAATTTCAATCCAAATTTTTTCAAAAATAGTGATCGAAAAAATGTCGATGCCTTCGTAATAGACATTCAAGAGACGTGATGTAGGCGATAAAAAGGAATCCATATGCCCACACTCAACATTATAAACCTCAAAAACTTTCAATAGACATAGATTTAATTCATCTAAAAATATTAATGGTGGTTGCTCTTCAAAAAAGATTTATTATTTATTTCTCAAATATTAAGTGATGATTTGTCAAAATAGGAAGCTTGGAAATAATGGGAGAAAAAAAAAAGAAAATTAGAGGAGTGGAATAAGAGGAAAGGAATAAGGGAAGAAAGAGAAGAAAAAATGGAGGAGTGGGAAAGAACGGGAAAGGGGAGGGGAAGAAAGAGAAAAAGAAATGGGGGAGGGGATGGGGCTAGGGAAAGAGAAAGAAAAGAGATTTTTATTTTTCTTATATTATTTGTACTTATTTTTTATTTTTTCTTCTTATTTTAATTATTTTTAGTCTACTTTTTTATACTTACTCTCGTTATACGCGTGAAATTCACGTATTTTGTCCAATTCAGTCATGGAGTTGCCACATATGATTGGTCAACGGTCAGAGGGGTTTAAAATAATGTATTTTGAAAATTACAAGTGTCTGGATGAAACTTTGTAGAGTCTCGGGACTGGGATGACAAAGCGGGATAAGTAGAAATGTTTATTAGGTTTTTTCGTTATATTAACTTCAAGTTCTGTGATCATTTTATTAGTATTGCAAATTCATTAAGATTCACTAGTACAAGCTTGTTTCCTCATACAAGTTGGATAAGTTTTAAGCTCCAAGTGGTTGCAGTTGCCTAAAAGGGAAAGTTAGTCTTCCACGAGTCCTTGCATCATCCTGACCAGATTGTGCTTTACTTCAGTTGTTCAGGCGGGTAAATAGTTTTATACTTATCCAAATTTACTTGTCGTTTAGTCAATATCATCGTGACCTTTATGAAACCTTTGATGACTTGTCTGAGACATATTTGCAGGATAAGCATTTTTGAAACCAATAGGTGTATTCATGACATGGGAATCTTATCGCTCTTGACTGCTCATGAAGGTGATTATAGTGCCTATAAAAAAGTGTGCATAAACGATCTTGATTCATCGATGTATGGATAGTTAACTGTGAAGTAAATTAATGAGGTTTGCTGGGAAATATTCCCACTCCTTTTCCCTTATGACTGTATTGTCCGAGCACCCAACGGTGCTGCCTAGTGGTCAATGAAGTGGGTGAGAATCATGAGGTCTGAGGTTCAAATTCTAGCAAAGAGAAAAAACACTAGGTGTGTTTTCTCATCTTTTCAAACCGGTGGATAGAGTTACCCGGTACCTATTGTTGGTGGAGACGGCAGATATCCCGTGGAATTAGTTTAAGTGAACACAAGCTGACTGATGATAGACTATAATTACGTATTTTAGTCGCTTATTACACTCTAATGTACTGTACTTAAATTGAGTTTAAACTTTAATCGCTAGTATTTTGCACTAATGGTGTATTTTATGCCTTGTAGGAGTGATTTCGAGCTATGTACAAGTTATGGAATGAATTCAAGTGAGTTGGAGCTTTGAAGTGGTAGTAAAAGTTCAAGGAATTAAGCCGGGATCGTGTTTGGGGGTCAACGAATGATAGAGCAAACGAAGACTCCATTAGGCATATTGCGCACTGTCTAGTAAAATAGATATAACTTTTTGATCAAAACTCCATTTTGGCTCTACAATATATGGTCGGAAAGCTAACTCAAAGGGATACAACTTTCATATTTTACATTGTTTCAAATTCGGAATGGAACAGGTTGAAAAACGAGCTCTAGTGCGAAGTTAGCGCGAAGTCGCGCTAGTTAATGAGCTGGAGGCAGAATGTCAAGGAATATGTGTGAAGTCATGTGCGAGCTCGCGCTAGTCATCCGGGAAAAGTGTCCTTTTTCAGATTGGAGAAGGTATAATTGTTTGGGCCCAACCCTACTTGGTATATGTACATGAGAGAACATTTTTAGAGTAATTTTTGACCAATGAAGAGCACAGAGCCGCCGTGGAGGTCGGGTTTCATCTTTTCTTCCACCAACTTAGTCTTTTTATGTTTCTTTGTACGATTTTTTATTTTTCTACCATGTCTATGTGGAGCTAAACTTCACGTTCTAGGGTTGTGGTTCTTTCATGATTATTATTATTCGAATACTGATGTTGATTTCTTGATTTATCGTATTGGTTTATTTATTCAATCTTGCACTTAATTATTTGATTGCTTGATCACCAATTGAATACTATCTACGAATCTAGAGTTGAACTCGAAAGTGGGAATTCTTGATTGCATATAGGAACGAATAGAGCAAGTTCTTGAACCTGGGCATCAGGGAACATATTTGCGGTTAGGATAGACATATACCTAATTGTCTTGCTTGGTTGATTTACATGAATTATAAATGCGTTATTGTTGATTCTAATTCCATAGACATATATGAGTTAGGTTAGCTTGAATAGGCAAGTACTCGACAGATTCTTATAAGCAATATTAACCATGTCAACCAACAAACTAGATAGATCGGTTAGTCAATTCAATTGAATAATACAACAAGAATGTTAGATAGCCCATAACCTTATATCGTTTTCATTACGTTGATATCATAAAAATTTGCTCTTTCTCTGTTCAAAGTTCATTATTTGTTTTTATTTAGTTTAATTAGTTTAGAATCAAATACTTTCGAGTTTAATTTTTGTATAGATAATTAGGATAGCCTAATTTAGTTAATAGTTAATCACAAGTCCTCGTGGGATCGACATTCGACTTTTAGTCACTTTATTACTTGACGATCACGTATACTTGCGTGTGCGTTTGGACGCAATACTGACCCGAAAGCCACAGTTATAAATGGTAGGGAATCTGAAGATCTTCCAAGTTCAAAGTCAACAGCTTCTTTCACAAATTTGTTTTCGGTGTCTTGCCTGGTGTCCGGTGTCCGTATTGGAGTCCGACTATATCCGGATTCGCGCCGCATAGGGCCCCATTCGGGAGGAAGCGCTACCATAATTTTTTTATACCTAGGGTTTGAACTCGAGACCTTTGATTAAGAGAAGAGCAGTCTCATCTGTCACACCTCCTTTTGGCGCGCCTACCCCGAAGGATAAACGTACAAGGGAGTTTTTCCAATTTAAGTGACAATATTCGAAACGGGATTATTCTATTTATTTCAGAGTCGCCACTTGGAATAAATTAAGGTGTCCCAAGTCACCGATTTATTTAAATCCCGAATCGAGGAAATTTTCGACTTTCCAAATAAAGTCTGCGAACCAGAAATTCTAAGTAAGGAATTCTGTTGACCCGAGGGAAGGTGTTAGGCACCCCCGGATCCTGTGGTTCTAGCACGGTCGCTTCAATTATTATAAATGGCTAAAAATATCTGATTTTATACATGTTTATAAATTATATGCTCCAATTAAATCTTTTAAACCGCTATATTAATTTGAAACCATGCAAAAAGAAAAGACTAATTGCAACATAGACTCGGACTTTTTGATAGATAGGTGAATATAAAAAAAAGTATCCGGATTATTTATTTGAAACTATGCCGATTAAAACCATCATAAAACTAACCCCAAAAAAAATCAATTTACTTAATAGTGTATCCCTTAAAATTATTTCCGATTAAAGAATCATACCAAATGATATATTATTTCCTAGCTTTGATTTATGGCCGGAGATTGAATGACAAGATATAAGCTAACGGAAAATTGATCAAAATATACGAAAATAGAAATAATTCACCTTGATCCAATTATTAAAAAGTAAGATCGTTTACTATCCTTAATCCGATGTTAATTAGCGAAAGCGAGACTATGCGATTAAAATCGATCTAACATTAGCATCTAAAACCCGGGCTAACTTATCTTGTCTACTTAAGTATAAACAGATTTCAAGAGAAAATCGAGTGAAGAAATTCAAAAATGATTCAAAATAACTTGCATTAATAATTAACATCAACCAAATTAATAACTTAAACATGCTTAAATTGATTGACTTTAACAAATTACCAATTTAACATATCAAGGGAAATCTTAATCCGTACAAATACATTATACAACTAACAATGTATATCACAAAATTGAATCCGGTTCTAAAAATTACTAACCAATAACCCAAAGTCCCTTTAATCTGATTACTAAAACAAAACTCCGGAATTTCTAATGGTGACTTGATGTATTCCGAAAATCTATGACTGCAGTAACTGATTAAACAAAGATGCAATACAGAGGAAAATTTAAAATGATAACAGTAGTTTCTTCAATTGATTCCGAAATGATTTAGGTACATCGAGCGAAAAACTTCAAAGCATTATAAAGGATGAAATACCTGGGATTTGAATTGAAATAGAGCGAAAGAAAAGGTCAGCAACAACAAGTGAAGAAAACAACAGTTGGCAGCAACAAACAAGCAACAGCAGTAACACTTGAAACTCCAGTACAACTCAAAGACCTCAAACTTAGACAGGAACAGAATCCAAGCAACGACCCAAGATCAATTGGTGAACCAAACAGAAACAAACGAATGATCTCCGAAGAATTGAACACTCAAAATTCGAAAGAGAAGTATATAAGAAAATATGTAGAGGAAATGGGATATATTCTTCGATACACAACTATTTTTATTGAAGGCGGACATACATATACTTTTATGCGGATCAAGAATTTGAAGTAGAGTGGTTCGATATTTTAATTTCTAAGCATTAAACATATGAAAATTACTTTCACTGTATCTGTCTCTTTTCTGTGTGTTTTCTGCTTCTAAAAACCAGTGAACTCTCTGTTGGTGTCTTCACTGTTTTATAGCCCTCAAATGATACCTTTCAGCTTTATTTTTAAGTGTTTTAATACTATCCAGCTATGTTATTCCCTCTTTTTTGCACTTTTCAACTTTTGATGCACTAAACCAAAATAAGAAACTAATTTTTTCCATGTTCAGCCCCTATCCAGCATAAAAGACTGCCAATTTTATTTTAAAACATCCCAAACCAGACCTTTCCCTCTTAGAAATATTAATCTGAAGTTCAACATAATGCCTATCTTGCTTTACAACCAAATTCACTTTAAACCATGTGCATTGCACTCTTAGTTGCCTAGCTGTTGGCTTTCAAACTCTAGACTAAGACAACTATCAGCAGTTAACTCATAAACTAAAATCAACCAAACAATTTAATTCAATTCAACAGTGAATCAATGAATCTCGGCCAATGCCGGATTTGTAGCTCTAGTGTTCTAACAAACGAAACTACGAACCTAATCGACAACATTTGATTAGCCGATTACAACAAACAACAATCGATAACACACAATCGATGAACAAATTTTTTCATTCTTCAACACTTAAAGCCGAGAGAAGAAGAAGAGAAATGAAGCAAATACGAAACTAAATGTTCGACGACGCTAATCGACGCGAACCTGTATTCAACAACATTGGTAAACAAATAGACAAAGCAAAATTTTAGACTCGACAATTCACTGACAGTGTTTCGGCCAAAGCAGAGGAAAGAAGGAAAATGAAGCTAACTAATCGACGACGCTAATCGACGCAAACACACATTCTATATTATTCGATTAGCCGATTACGATATGCGTAATCGACAAACAAATCCGACAAAGCAGTGACTAACAATTTCGGACAGCATGTATAAATTCAATATCAAACAACTTAACGATATTAACAACGAATCGAATTCGATTCGCAATCACTCGTTAAACAGCGAAGAACAACAAACAATCAAGTCGACCAAATAAAACGGTCCCAAGAGATGAAGAAAAACAGCAATTCGGAAACATCCGAGAGAGAAAAAAAAAATCAAACAATGAATGGAATCTACGAAAACAATTAACTAAATTGACGAGTCTAATTAAATAAGAACGGAAAAGAAAAGAAATACCTTGAAGAAAAAAGATGAGAAACTCGGCGGCTTTGAAGCTTTGGCATTCGGGGTCGAAAAGACTTTAATTGAAATGTTTTTTTAAGTAAAAACAATCCAATTAAGGTCTATTAGACCCCAATCCCTTTTGAATTCAAACGAAAATCCCTAATTCGGATTCTAGGGTTCTTGAAACCTTGATTTGGGACTTGACCAATTCCGGCCGGATTCGAGGGGTACAAAGGCTATTTCGGGTGTGAGGGGGGTGAGGTGAATGTATGGTATCAATTTGGGAGGATTTGGGATAAATTGGTTTTAAACTCGAATCTTCAATTGAAGATTCGAGAAATTCCGTTTTGATTCGAAATCAACTAAGCACGGGGTTGGAATGAGGAGGTGAAGGGGAAGCTACGGTGTAAAAATGGGGGCGATTGGACTACGGCCGCCGGCGGAGGCGATTTCCGGCCGGCGGCGTACGGCGGGGACGGTGGAGGCGGCGTTATTTTACTGGAGGGAAAGAAAGTGAAGGTGAATTTAGGTTTAGGGTTGATTTTGGTAGATTAAAATAGTGAATTAACCTAGGCCGTCGGATTAGAAGGGATTAAAGGTTGAGATCAAAAGTTGGGAGATGGACTGGGTTGGGTATTTTTTGGGCCGGAATTGGGTACAACATTTGGGCCTGGTTTTGTTTAAGAATGGACAGCCCAGTTAGCATTTTTCTTCTCCAATTCTTTCTCTCCTTAATTTAATTCCTAATTCATAAAAATGAAAAATTCTAATTACACAAAACAAAATCAAATCAAACTAAACACTAATTAAATTTCAACTAACGAACATCAAACACAATCAAACATCAATTAAATACAAATGACGCAATTAGGCATTTAAATGCTAAAAGATGTAAAAGATGAATTATTTTTGTTATTATTATTTTTTTTTATTTTCGTTTTCGTAAGATAAAATTAATTACTCCTAATTTCAAACTAGATAAGAAATGTAAGCATGACATATTTTTGTATATCTATTTTTTTTAATTTAAACACATATAATCACATATATACAAATGCAAACAAATACCAAAATAACACAAAAATTCACAAAAATACACGCCATAAAATAGACAATTTTTTTTGTTTTGATTTTGTGGGAGTATTTCATGTAAGGCAAAAATCACGTGCTCACAGCTGCCCCTCTTTGCGCGAAAACCATGAAGAGTTTTTCGTGCAAAGATAAATGAGCAAATACGAGCGATTTTTGCCCGTTTGGATACTCCGTGGGAAGCATTTTGAAAGAGTTTTGACCGAGCCTTTGCTTCGGAGGCCTCCTACATATCCTGGGCTAAACAGGAATCAGGTCAATGTAGTTCGGGAAGTTTTGGTAGCTGGGACTACCGTGGACTGACACTTTGCTGTTACTGTTGCTGTCGTTGCTGCATGCTGCTGTTTAATGCTTACTGATCTTCTTATTACACCAAAAGAAATTAAAGCTGAACTAGCTATGCTATCAAACTATGAGTTACAAGATTCCTATCTATGATTCTCTTGAAGACTTGATCTTGAATCTTAGCTGATTTGTTGTAGACCTCGATCTGAATCTTGATGCTCCACAAGCTGTACGTGCTCGTTTATTTCTGTAACATTGAGTGAAACGGAGTCGGCGGAGCTTGTTACTTCAATCATCTTCTTGTGCAATCCGCGCCTTTGTTTACTCCAACGTTTGAAAATCTTTTCTCTCGGTTCTTTTCTTCTTTTCTTCACTCTGGATTGATGTTCCATTTGTAGGTTATCTCGATCCTTGCATCCCGAGGTCAAACCTATTTAGACAAACAAAACAAACAAACGAACGAAATTTTTCTGCCCCAGTTTTGCTAGGAAAATTTCGTGAGTTAGTTGTGACACAGAAAGTGATTAAAAGACTCTTCGGTATTGGGTAAGAAATCATGGTTTCACAAACGTTCAACGGCTTTCTAGCCGGGATTTTGTAGAAAGGTTTCACGGCTTTCTGGGCGGAATTCAAACAATATCTAACGATTTTGGCCGTCGGATCCTCGGTTTTTGGCGGGGTAAAAGTAAACGGCTCCGCGGTTTTCGACTAGGAGATCCTCGGCTTTCGGACGGGATAAAAGTTTCACGGCTTTACGGCCGGAATTCAAACAATATCTAACGGTTTTTGGCCGTCGGATCCTCGGTTTTTGGCGGGGTAAAAGTAAATGGTTCGCGGTTTTCGGCTGGGGAGATCCTCGGTTTTCGGCCGGGAAGAAAAGTTTCACGACTTTGGCCGGAATTCGGACAATATCTAACGGTTTTTTGGCCGTCGGATCCTCGGTTTTTTGGCGGGGTAAAAGTAAATAGCTCCGCGGTTTTCGGCGGGAGATCCTCGGTTTTCGACCGGGAAGAAAAGTTTCACGGCTTTACGGCGGAATTCAAACAATATCTAACGGTTTTTTGGCCGTCGGATCCTCGGTTTTTTGGCCGGGGTAAAAGTAAATGGTTCCGCGGTTTTCTGACTGGGAGATCCTCGGTTTTCTGACCGGGATAAAAGTTTCACGGCTTTCGGCCGGAATTCAAACAATATCTAACGGTTTTTGGCCGTCGGATCCTCGGTTTTTTGGCCGGGGTAAAAGTAAATGGCTCCGCAGTTTTCTGACTGGGAGATCCTCGGTTTTCTGACCGGGATAAAAGTTTCACGGCTTTCTGGGCGGAATTCAAACAACATCTAACGGTTTTTTGGCCGTCAGATCCTCGGTTTTTTGGCTTTTGGCCGGGGTAAAAGTAAATGGCTCCGCAGTTTTCTGACTGGGAGATCCTCGGTTTTCTGACCGGGATAAAAGTTTCACGGCTTTCTGGCCGGAAAGACCCTCGGTTTTTCTGACCGGGGTCCAAACAGATATTGGACTGATATGATTTGATTCTCTTTTTCGGAGTTTTCATTTTCTCTTCTTTCATTTTTTTTTGGCCTTCTTTTAGGCGTTCTTTTTAAACATCAACAAATGCATAGGATAAATCTCTAAAAGAAACTTACCTTTTTATGTGTTTTCCTTGTTCCAAAGCCATTTCAAAGCTTGCGTATTTCACTTATTTGAGTGGTACCTTCTTCTTGCACAATTAAACAGACCTGCTTTCAACAAAAACATTTTATCAGTTGAAAAAAAGTGGTTGGCTTTGCGGCCTTGGTTATCTTCATTGCTTGATTGTTTCCCCATTTTCATTGAGAAGTTCGCTACCAATTGTCTTTGGGGTGACTTCCTTTTGAACTGACCGGGTTCATTCCCGGAATTCCATGGGGATTTTCCGTGTAGGTTCCATCCTTTTGCCTTATTCCGTCTCTTCTAAGACCTTAGCCTTTGATTTCCATTTCCTTTCTAAAACTCTTTTCTTTTGGAAACAATCGATCATTACGATCCAATCGTGGATTGTAACAATACACCATTGAGGCTGTTTTTCTTTTCTTCTTTACCAGGCGGAGTCCTGTAAAACCGGTCCTGTCACCTTCCTTTGTAATATTTTCAGAATTAAAATTAAACCGAAAGGGATTCAAAGAAGAAGAATGAATCAAAGAATGGAAAAACGTATCAAAGATAGAGGAGTCCCTTTCGAGGGAGAAAAGAAGGACTTATATGAGGTATACGCTGACTTTAACCAACATGACATGCTCCTCGGACTAGATGCTTGATCGTCACAAAACTCCCATTTTCTTATGAACCAAAACGGGTCTATATTTCCGAGCTAAGGAGCCGTGCCGGGACCTCTCGTGGTGAAACAAACTTTTCGGTTGATAGCGCCCTTTTGCGGGTTTTCGCCAATCGACCTCTCTCATTTCTCTTCTTACCATCGCCAGATAGCACTCTTTGCGAGTTTTTACCAACAGGCTCTCTCATTTTGTATTTCTCTACTTCCATCGTCTTATGGTGCTCGAAGGTTTTCACCAATAAGACTCTCTCATTTTATTTCTTTTCATTCCAGGAACCCCGGATCGCAACAATGATGTTTTCACAACTTCCAATCGATCTTGAAGGAATTGTACTTGGTTCGGGTAACAAGAATTGTAAACAAAATTACAACTTTGGAATCGTCTTGACGGATCTTAAACCGAATCAAAAATATCATCTGCCCCAGTTTTATTTTTGGGGAAACCGGGATTTTTGATTTGGTGTGACTGAACCTCAGGGAGAGGTTGCCTACGTATCCTTTCGGAATCAAGTCAGAACGTAGTTCAGAAAATTTGTTGTTGTTGTTGTTGTTGTTTTTTTTTTTTTTTTTTTGTTTGGTTTGGATTCCAAAGAGGGTAGCCAAAGAAAGGTAACCGGCTCAAAGGGTTTACAAAAAGGGTTGGTAGTGTTTGGGTAGCGGGAATAAAAGCCTTCAATCATTTCGACTTGTGAGGACCTCGTTGAAGCAAGTTCAGACATAATACCTTTTCACAGCATCTGCATTCACAGTCGTTTCGGGATCTTTTCCTTCCATGTCTCCCAAGTATAATGCTCCTCTTGGCAGTATCTTCCTGATGATGTATGGTCCTTTCCAATTAGGAGCGAATTTTCCTTTCGCTTCCTCGTGATGTGGAAGAATGCGTCTTAAGACCAACTGACCTACTTCGAAATTTCTCGGTCGTACTTTCTTGTTGTAAGCACGAGCCATTCTTTGTTGGTACAGTTGTCCATGACAGACCGCAGCCATTCGCTTTTCATCGATCAAAGTTAATTGTTCCAAACGAGTCTTAACCCACTCGCTATCTTCGATCTCTGCTTCAACAATTGTACGAAGCGAAGGAATTTCTACCTCTGCCGGTATCACAGCCTCAGTTCCATAGACTAGCAGGTATGGAGTTGCTCCCACCGATGTGCGTACTGTAGTACGGTATCCCAATAAAGCGAACGGTAATTGTTCATGCCATTGTCTAGAACTTTGGATTGTCTTTCTCAAAATCTTCTTAATGTTTTTGTTCGCTGCTTCCACGGCACCATTGGCTTTGGGCCGATAAGGAGTGGAGTTCCTATGCGTTATTTTGAATTGCTCGCATATTTCCTCCATCAAATGACTATTCAGATTCGCAGCATTGTCTGTGATGATAGTTGCAGGTATACCAAAACGACAGATAAGATTTGAGTGTACAAAATCCACCACAGCTTTCTTAGTGACCGATTTGAGAGTGACGGCTTCGACCCATTTTGTGAAGTAATCGATAGCCACCAATATGAATCGGTGTCCATTTGAAGCTTTCGGCTCGATCGGGCCGATGACATCCATTCCCCAAGCGACAAATGGCCACGGTGCTGACATAGGATGCAACTCAGTTGGAGGTGCATGAATCAGATCTCCGTGTACCTGGCATTGATGACATTTTCGGACAAAACCGAAACAATCTTTCTCCATGGTCATCCAATAATAACCTGCTCGAAGGATTTTCTTGGCTAAGACATACCCGTTCATATGAGGCCCGCATACTCCTGCATGTACTTCGTGCATGATTCTTCCTGCTTCTTCGGCATCAACACACCTTAAAAGGTTAAGATCCGGGGTTCTTTTGTACATGACCTCGCCGCTCAAAAAGAAACCACCTGCATGTCTCCTAATGGTCCTCTTTTGATCTCCAGTAGCATGTTCTGGGTATTCTTGCGTTTTCAGAAATCTCCTGATATCGTAATACCAGGGCTTGACGCTCGGTCCTTCTTCGATCGCATTGCAATAACCGTGGCTTTCCCTGATTTGAATTTCCAAGGGATTGACATGGGCGTTGCCCGGATAAGGTAGCATTGAAGCTAAAGTGGCAAGTGCATCGGCTAGTTCATTGTGACATCGTGGGATATACCTGAACTCTATCGATGCAAACCGCTTGCCGAGAATGTTCACGTGTTGTCGGTAAGGGAGGAGTTTAACGTCTCGAGTTTCCCATTCACCTTGAGATTGTTTGATAATTAAATCTGAATCTCCCATGATCAACAAATCTTCGACACCTTGATCAATTGCCATGTTCATACCAATGATACAAGCTTCATACTCAGCCGTATTGTTCGTGCAGAAGAAACGGAGCCTAGCCGTGGCCGGATAATGCTGACCAGCAGGAGAGATCAAAATTGCCCCAATCCCTACACCTTTAGCGTTTACCGCCCCATCGAAAAACATTTTCCAAGCATGACTGTCTTCCGAAACAACTTCTGTCGTATTTACCTCTTCATCGGGAAAGTAGGTATTCAATGGTTGATACTCTTCGTCGATCGGGTTCTCGGCCAAATGGTCTGCCAATGCTTGGGCCTTCATTGCCGTGCGAGTGACATAGACTATGTCAAACTCGGTGAGCAGGATTTGCCACTTTGCCAATCTTCCGGTGGGCATCGGTTTCTGGAATATATACTTCAAAGGATCCAACCGAGTAATGAGGTGAGTCGTATGGGCTTGGAGGTAGTGTCTCAATTTATGAGCGACCCAAGTTAAAGCACAACACGTTCTTTCCAGCAAAGTGTACTTGACCTCATAACTAGTGAATTTCTTGCTCAGGTAGTAAATCGCATGCTCTTTCTTCTCTGCCGCATCACGTTGTCCGAGAACACAACCAAAAGAGTTTTCTAAGACTGTTAAATACAAGAAAAGAGGTCTCCCTGGCTCTGGCGGGACTAAGACTGGAGGGTTTGACAAATATTCTTTGATCTTGTCAAAAGCTTCTTGGCATTCAGTTGTCCATTTGATTGTAGCATCTTTCTTCAACAACTTGAATATGGGTTCACATGTGGAAGTCAGCTGAGCGATGAACCTACTGATGTAGTTCAGTCGGCCTAGAAGACTCATTACATCTTTCTTTGTTCTGGGGGGAGGTAAATCCCGGATGGATTTTATCTTTGTGGGATCTAATTCAATACCTCTTCTACCTGACTATGAAACCCAAAAGTTTACCTGACGGGACTCCAAAAGCGCATTTGGCCGGATTCAGTTTCAAATCGTACTTCCGCAACCTCTCAAAGAATTTCCTCAAGTCTCGCATATGATCGCCTTGAGTTCTGGATTTGATGATCACATCGTCCACGTACACCTCTATTTCCTGATGCATCATGTCATGGAAAATGGCAGTCATAGCTCTCATGTACGTTGCTCCTGCATTTTTCAAGCCGAATGGCATGACTCTGTAACAGTAAGTCCCCCAAGGTGTGGTAAAAGCAGTCTTCTCGGCGTCCTCTTCATCCATCAACACTTGATGATATCCCGCATAACAATCCACAAACGACTGTATCTCATGTTTGGCACAGTTATCAACAAGGATGTGGATGTTCGGTAAAGGAAAGTTATCTTTAGGACTCGCTTTATTCAAATCTCGGTAGTCAACACATACTCGAGTTTTTCCATCTTTCTTTGGCACGGGCACAACATTAGCCAACCACGTGGTGTATTGTACCACTCGAATTACCCCTGTTTTCAACTGCTTAGTGATTTCTTCTTTGATTTTATCACTGATGTCAGTCTTGAACTTTCTTTGCTTCTGTTGCACTGGGCGGCAGTCAGGGTAGATTGGTAATTTGTGCACCACTAGATCAGCTCCTAATCCCGGCATATCATCGTAAGACCAAGCAAACACGTCTTTAAATTCAAACAAGAGTTGGATTATTGCATCTCGTGTTTTCTCATCTGTGTGGATGCTTATCTTGGTCTCTCGGACCTCTTCATCAGTTCCCAAATTAACCGGTTCGGTGTCATTCAAATTTGGCTTAGGTTTATTCTCGAAATGTTCCAATTCTCGATTTATTTCCCTAAAAGCCTCGTCTTCATCGTATTCCGGTTCTTGGTTCATTATTTCCAGATTAGGTGGCGTGTTCGGATTTGAGCATGAGTTCCGCAAGCATGTCATGTTATTTAAAGCCGTATTATTAGGACTGAAAAGGAAGAATAAATAACAAAATTAGAAAGAGTGCAAAAGTAAGGAAATATTTATTTTATTTTCTTGGAATTTTCTGAAAACAAACAAAATTACATTGGAGAAACCAAAAATACAAGAAAACAAAGAAAAACATCCAAGCTACGTCCTGAAGTAACTTGTGATGAAGGAAAAACGACGGGACAAATCTACCAGAACTCCCGCCTGATTGGGAAGGGTGTGGCTTTCCAATTTTGCAATTTAGCTTCAGGGCCCACATACAGCACCTCAGCGGTGCTTGTTCCTTCTCCCGATTGGACCATATTAACATCATAGAGCATTTGCCTCATGGCCCCACATATGTCTTCAATTTCCTCCGTTGTAAAGACCTCGTCTTCTTCTTCTTCATTGTACCTTGGTCGGACAAAAGTTTGGTACAGATGTGGCAATGGTTGCGGCAGAACCCATCCTTTCTCCTTTCTCTTTTTGGCCCATCTTTCATCTTCAGGGGTTGGGCGAAAGCCCACTCCGAAAAACTTTTCAGCTACAGGTAAAGTTATCAGCTTCGGCACTCCTTGTAGGGACTTTCCCAAACCTTTTCCTGGCTGGAATCCATGTTTAATCATTTCTTTTGCCACCATGATGGAGGCATTAGACAAAAAAGGTTGGGGGAGAGGGTTCCCTTCTTCGTGTTGATCTGCCAACACAATCTCGAAAGCTTGATAGACAATGTTTTCGCTTCCCGCTTCCGCTTCCAAGCAAGGTATGGATGGATCTCGGTAAATTGATTGCTCGTCTTCCCCGTGGACCACGATCTCTTGTCCCTTGTGCTCAAATTTCAACATCTGATGGAGGGTAGAGGGCACAGCTCCGGCCGCATGAATCCATGGTCTCCCTAGAAGAAAATTGTAAGAAGTGTCCATATCCAAGACTTGGAATGTCACTTCGAAGTCCACTGGGCCGATGGTCATAATCACATCAATCTCTCCGACAGTATCTCTTTTCACACCGTCAAAAGCTCGCACACATATGTTGTTAGGCCGAATCCTTTCGGCTCCGATTCCTATGCGGCCTAAAGTGGAAAGTGGGCATATGTCTACCCCCGAACCCCCGTCAACCATGACCCTCTTCATATAGTAGCCTTCGCTTTTGACAGTCAAATGCAAAGCTTTGTTGTGGGCGGCACCCTCCAAAGGCAAATCAGCTTTACTGAAGGAAATCCGATTGATCGCGAAGAATCTTTCTGTCATTCTTTCAAGTTGTTCTGATGAAGTCTCAATAGGCACGTATGCTTCATTCAAGGCTTTTAGCAAAACCTTTTGATGTTCAGTAGACTTCATTAGAAGGGACAACATCGAAACCTGCTCTGGGCATTTACGCAGTTGGTCTATCACCTCGTAATCGGGCATTTGCATCTTTTGAAAAAAGACCTCGGCCTCTTCATCACTTACAGGTTTCTTCGACGGGAAACGCCTTTGTGTGGCGTTATTTACCTCCTCCGTGTTTAAGTACTTCTGTCCTAGGACACTCTCAGATGAATTTCCCACAATCTCTTTCCCCTTGCGCATAACAAGTGTTCGTTGGTAGCTCCAGGGTACTGCGGATGGATCTGTCATTGGTTTTTGTTGCATGCGTGCAATAACCACAGGTTCATCTGGTTTTCGGGCCACATAAGTTCCCTTTGGTACATACATTGATGTTTCTCTCTTTAAATGGAACTTCTTGGGGGCACCTATGGACAATGGTTTTTCCACTCTACCTCGTGGGAGGTAAAGGACTCCGCCCTTCCGAGACGATGCTTTCAATTCAATCGTCTTTTCGGATTTGGTTTCAAGAGCTTCAACCTTTTTCCCCATTTTCTCTTGTTTCGGGGTAGCCTCGGGACGCTTCTCTATGTTGGCGATGGCGATTATCGCTTTCAAAGTTGGGTCAAATTCTTTGTCGTCACAAATCATCCCAATCACCGGTCCGTTGTTGTGGGGCTCTGGTAATGGGTTGTTTGTCGCATTTGGGATGTCTTCATCTGCGAAGACGATCCTCACTTGATTGATCAATTCTTGCATTGCCTTCTTTAACGTCCAACAATTGTCGATCTTGTGCCCTTGACACACTGAATGATACGCGCGGTATATCCCTCTACGGTAGGCGGGAGAGTACGGATTACTGCTTGTTTGCGGAACAGTGCGCAATAGGTTTTCTTGCACGAGTTTCGGGAAAAGAGTGGAATACGGCTCCCCGATCGGTGTAAAGCTCGTTTTGGGTTGCTCGCGGTGGCGAGCGTTATTTGGCCGTGGATTATACCTGGTTTGGGTAAGGAGGTTGGTTTCTATGGAATGGAGGTGGATTCCTGTTGGCTGGTGGCTGTGTGGCCGTGCCTGAGGTTGAATGTTCATGGCTGCATAGGGTGGAGGCGGAGGAGCATAAGCCGTGCCGTGATGTGGATAGTAATGTTGGGGGACCCTGTCGGAGAATACCTGCCTTGAGGTTCGATATCTCATGTCTTCTACCGCTGCCATAGCAGATTCTTCTTTCTTCTTGCTTCGGGGCATCCCTCCAGACCCGCCTTGAATGGCTTGGGAAGTTGCCCGAATGGCCGCTTGGCTCAAAATTCGCCCTGTTTTCAAGCCATTTTCTACCATTTCTCCGATTTTGATAGCTTCGGCGAAAGGTTTTCCCATTGCCGACATCATATTTTGGAAGTAATCGGGCTCTTGAGCTTGGAGAAAAGTCGTGACCATTTCAATTTCGTCCATGGGGGGTTTCACCCTGGACGCTTGCTCTCGCCACTTGATGGCATATTCTCTGAAGCTTTCTGAGGGCTTCTTTTTTAAGTTCGATAGAGAATTTCTGTCCGGCGCAATATCGATGTTGTATTGGAATTGTTTTACAAAATCTCTGGCCAGATCATCCCAGATGTGCCATCGAGATATGTCTTGATCCATATACCATTCGGATGCTATTCCGACCAAACTTTCTCCGAAGTACGCCATCAACAATTCTTCTCTGCTGCCGGCACCCCTCAATTGATTGCAGTATTTCTTCAAATGAGCAATGGGGTCGCCATATCCGTCGTACTTTTCGAACTTTGGTGTCTTAAAACCTGATGGCAAATGGACGTGCGGGAACATGCACAGATCGGCGTAAGATACACTCTTCTGTCCACTCGGACCTTGCATGTTCTTAAAGCTTTGTTCCAAACTCCTCATTCTTTTTGCCATCTCATCCTGCTCGGGGGTCTTTGGATTTTGGCTCGGTAGGAACTCATATCGAGGTGGCTGAGAATATGTGTTGGCTGCAACCTGTGTATGGTCCCGTGTGAGCGGTGGCGCTGGGAATGTAAAGGATGAGGAGTCGAAGAAAGGAGCGTGTGCGGTGGGGTGCGTTGTGATTGGAACTGGCAATTCAACGGACGTTCTTGCAGATGTATCATGTGGTGCTACCCGAGGATGGGATGTGGAGGGTGATTCGGAGAGGTTTGTAGCATTGGAATACCCGAACAGAGTAGGCGGGTAATTGATGGGGGTATTTGAAATACCGCTTGACCTGAGAAGAATTTCAGGGAACCCAGGGACCAGACTCGGGGGCTCTTTCCCGTTGTTCCAATCGTCCAACATCTCGAGCATGCGGCAACGCGGCATTCTATTCTCTTCCAAAGCTGCCGACTCAGTAGCCGGGATGGTTGTCAATGAGCTTTCCTCTGAAACGGGAATGGTTGCTAAAGGCATTTCTGAAGACATGTCGGCACCCTTTTTGATCTAGTAAAATAGGAATGAGTACTTTCAGGCTGCCGAACTTTTCCTTTGGACCTTGTGAAGTACGAATGTGGTGCCAGATTACCGCAAAGTCAACCACCTTTTTCTAAAACCTGGATTTTGGCAAACAAACGGTTAGTATGAAACAACATAACAGATAAGTAATCTCACGTTGGGTGTGATGCACTTATACAGTTGATCGTGTTGCTACTTGTAATCGATTGTAATGCGTTATTCTGGCTTATACTTTCCTTTGCTTTCATCTTCTTCCCCTCTTCTTTCCCCCCCCCTTTTTTTTTCATTTTTATTTTTATTTATTTATTTTTTAGTGATGGTCGAATCTTATATGGATTGCCTACGTATCATGTCCCCGCATGAATCAGACCGAGCGTAGTTCGGAAACAATAGACATAAGATGAAGTGTTCATGAATTTTATTTCAACAAACTTAAAACTTGAAACACTTGCAAAATACAACAATGGAGAAAAACTTGTAAAAGGACAAACGGACTCTAAAACAAAAGACTCTCCTAAGCATGTTCCAACGCCTCGAATCTTTGCACCCGGGGGGCGCTGTTTGGCCTTGCTGCAGTTCTTGGGGTGAGATCTTTCTGTATACTTCCCAATTCTGCCATGACCTGGTGGACACATTCCATGATTGAAGAAAAGAGGGCAGGCCGAGGTACTTGTTCGCAGTTCAAACACTTCATAGTAATGTAGTGCCCGATCTCATTGATCCTGGTTCTGATTATGTCTTTTTCTCTGAGCAGCTGCCCTATGTGCCTGTTCTTTGCCCCTAATACTTGAGAGTTGCCGGAGACATGGTCCAAGAGCCTATCTATTTGTCTTTCCATCCGTGCCATCAAGTTGTGACAACGGTCTCTATCTGCTTTAGCATCCTGGACTTGCCTGAGAGTTCGCTCTTTAAGAGTGGCATTTGCTTTTCTCAAATCAACGATGATCGCATCATAGTCTTTCTCTACTTGTTGTAGACGGAGTGCTTCTTGGTGGGCCGCTCTCTTCCATTTTGTTCGGATTGCAACCAAAGCCGCTTTTGCCTTCTCCAAGTCTTCTTGGTGTTCGAAGGCTTTTCTTTCCAAATCGTTTATCAGCATTTGATCACTCCGACTCCTCCTTGACCATTCTGCGGCCAATTGCATCTCTTGAATTCGAGTTTGGAGTGCTTCTCTTTCCTGCTCCCAACCGGCCCTTTCCCGATCGAAGTCAGCCTGTTGTATGTCCATGGCTGCTTCCAGGATTCCTTTGTCTTCTTTTAAAGTGTTGATGCAAGATTGGAAATTTTGTGCTGTTTCATGCTCAACCTCTCTAACTCTGGCTTCTATTTCTCTCTCCCGATCGACGGCATACTTCACTGACCTTTCTGACCTTTGCTCTGGTATTGGTTGGTTGTGGAACCATTCAAGATAAGCGAGACTCACTTCTCCCCGTTCCCGATCGGCAACCATTTCGTTGATGTCGGAGAGTCGACTACCGAACCAAACCTTCTGTGCATAAGTCTCCCTCGGGGTCTCTTCTGTCACAAATTCCCATACAAATGATCGCATATCCTCGATTGGGGCCTTTTTCTGTTCTCTTCCCAGCTGCCGCATGACACGTAGCGGGGCATATGGTTGGAAACCCCCGAAACCCATTAATATGTAGAATGGGCGGTATGTCGACATATGCATGATTTTGGCGGAAGGGAACCAATAATAATTCCAGGTAAGTTGATCTGCTCTTAAAGAGTTGAGAAGTTTTTGCCAAGTCCTCAAATCTTCCGGAAGGTTACAACGGGCGGCTCTGTTTGAATGACAACGAATATAATTCAGCCAATCTGCTTTGAAGTTTATCACAATTGGGTGATGGTAGAGATGCTCTATAAACCACATTTGTAATAAAATATTGCAACCCTCAAAATAGTCTTGTCCTTCTTGGCAGTATCATCGGAAGAACAGTGTGTTCCTCGTTACTCTGTAGATATGGTGTGTTCCTCGTTACTCTGTAGATATGAGACCACCGCAGCCAAACGGATTCCGATGCGTCCGCCACGTTCGGGAAAAACCATGGTTCCCAAAAAAGCAATCATGAAAGCATAGATTCTTAAATCTCCCCAGGCGTCATAATTTAGCTGGTTAACAAATTCGACGTTTGAGAATTTCCCAAACCCTTCCTTATCACCAAATCTGTCGTAGAGATAATCTAGTGGCACCCAACCGTTCTCCGGACAACCGAGGGGAACCCGCCGGAGACATAGCTTTTTCAAGAAGTTATTCACACTCATCTGCCTAGGAGCTGCAGGTCTCATCTTGTGCAAATCTCTTCCGAGCCCTGTGAGTCCGCCCAATTCTTCCAAAGTGGGTGTCATTTCACAATTCCGGAATTTGAACACATTGCTTGTTGAGTCCCAAAAACTCACTAAAGCTCTGATCACGTTTTTATCCGGTTTTATCATCATGATGTCCGGAAGAAATTTGAGGTGCTTGTGAACTTGATTTCTTTCCCAAGCTGAAAAACTAGTCCACCATTTACGGAGCCGATCTGGGGTTTTGTCCTGGACCGTGAACATAGGTGGCATTTCGTCTCTCACCCTTTTCTGGCCGATTCGTTGCGAGGAAGTCATGCTGATCCTAGAAAAGATAAAAAATGGATTTAAGATAAAAAATGGATTTAAGATTTTTTTTTTTTTCTTTTATTATATATAAAAAAAACGAATCTTGTTAATACGGCCTTTCAGCACTTGAAGAAGATTTGAAGGCTGTATAACAAGATACCAGTGTGATGTCTATATTCCGTTTTGCGAAATTAGTCCTCCGGCGCCACTTTTGAGGCGTTTGGCTATTTTTGCAAAATTTCCTAACTCTCGACTAAGAACAAAAATCCTAATTCTAATATTTTTTTTTATTATTGTTTTTTTTTTCTTAAAAAAAATCAGTATTAGTTGAGCCCGATATGGGTTGCCTACGTATCTCATTTTTGGTGAGAATCAAACTTGCGTAGTTCGAAAATAAAAGAACTAAATCATTTTAAGAAAAGAAAACGAACTATTTTTTAAACGGCATTTCTAAAACAAATTATTTTCAAAGGAACTAAGAAAATTTATTTGGAAATTTATTTTCAAAGAAACTAAACTATTTTTGTAAAATTAAGAAAATTTATTTGGAATTTTTTTTTTTACATTTTTCAGAATTTATTTTTAAAGAACTAACTATTTTCGTAAAATTAAGAGAATTTATTTGGAAATTTTTTTGCATTTTTCAGAAATTATTTTCAAAGAACTAACTATTTTCATAAAATTAAGAAAATTTATTTGAAATTTTTGCAATTTTTCAGAATTTATTTTCAAAGAATTAACTATTTTCATAAAATTAAGAAAATTTAGTTTGGAATTTTTGCAATTTTTCAGAATTTATTTTCAAAGAATTAACTATTTTCATAAAATTAAGAAAATTTAGTTTGGAATTCTTTTTGCATTTTTCAGAAATTATTTTCAAAGAACTAACTATTTTCATAAAAATTAAGAAAATTTAGTTTGGAATTTTTTTTTTTTATTTTTTTTTTATTTTTTTTGCATTTTTTTTTTCCAGAATTTATTTTCAAAGAACTAACTATTTTCATAAAATTATTTTAACTATATACCCCGACGTTTTCCACTTCTTCCTCTTTTTTAACAAACCGGTCGGCATGTAAGATCGAAACAAATAAATGCACACAAAAAGATGCAACAAGTTGGTCTTTTTGTTTCGGGTACACCTGTCCTAGACAGGCCCAACCCCTGTGTTGAGCCTCCTAAGTCAAATATGCACATGATGCAAATAAACGTTCCTATCGGGGATCCGGCATAAGGTCTTGTTATTCTAAGTCATCATCCTGTTGGAAAAGTGTCTAGACTGGCTTTAACTCGAGCGGACAACTCGAGCCGAAGAGTGTCAGTGCACCGGTAGCATGGCTTTCCGGCTTAATTGACAAAACTCTCCGCCTAAACATGTGTGACTACAAAATCTTTCACCGGGTGCCAAGCACCACAGCTATCTTGAGAAGAACGGGCTATGTCCAGCAAATGCCCGGTATTGTATTTCAAAAGACTCAGAAGAAGAAAAAAAAAATGGGTATCGGCACAATTTATATACAGTTCACAAAATATCAAAGCGGTAAAGCAACATTTAGCATATAAAATATAAACATGTAATAAAATCAGATAATAAATAAGCCAAATAAAATAATTATTCAAAGCTCGAATTCTTAAACCCTGAACTGGTAGTTCTGGGTTTGTTCCCCAGCAGAGTCGCCAGAGCTATCACACCTCCTTTTGGCGCGCCCGCTACCCCGGGGGTAGGAGCGCAAGGGAGTTTTTCCAATTTAAGTGACAATATTCGAAACGGGATTATTTTATTTATTTCAGAGTCGCCACTTGGAATAAATTAAGGTGTCCCAAGTCACCGATTTATTTAAATCCCGAATCGAGGAAATTTCGACTTTCCAAATGAAGTCTGCGAACCAGAAATTCTAAGTAAGGAATTCTGTTGACCCGAGGGAAGGTGTTAGGCACCCCCGGATCCCGTGGTTCTAGCACGGTCGCTTCAATTATTATAAATGGCTAAAAATATCTGATTTTATACATGTTTATAAATTATATGCTCCAATTAAATCTTTTAAACCGCTATATTAATTTGAAACCATGCAAAAAGAAAAGACTAATTGCAACATAGACTCGGACTTTTTGATAGATAGGTGAATATAAAAAAAGTATCCGGATTATTTATTTGAAACTATGCCGATTAAAACCATCATAAAACTAACCCCAAAAAAAAATCAATTTACTTAATAGTGTATCCCTTAAAATTATTTCCGATTAAAGAATCATACCAAATGATATATTATTTCCTAGCTTTGATTTATGGCCGGAGATTGAATGACAAGATATAAGCTAACGGAAAATTGATCAAAATATACGAAAATAGAAATAATTCACCTTGATCCAATTATTAAAAAGTAAGATCGTTTACTATCCTTAATCCGATGTTAATTAGCGAAAGCGAGACTATGCGATTAAAATCGATCTAACATTAGCATCTAAAACCCGGGCTAACTTATCTTGTCTACTTAAGTATAAACAGATTTCAAGAGAAAATCGAGTGAAGAAATTCAAAAATGATTCAAAATAACTTGCATTAATAATTAACATCAACCAAATTAATAACTTAAACATGCTTAAATTGATTGACTTTAACAAATTACCAATTTAACATATCAAGGGAAATCTTAATCCGTACAAATACATTATACAACTAACAATGTATATCACAAAATTGAATCCGGTTCTAAAAATTACTAACCAATAACCCAAAGTCCCTTTAATCTAATTACTAAAACAAAACTCCGGAATTTCTAATGGTGACTCGATGTATTTCGAAAATCTATGACTGCAATAACTGATTAAACAAAGATGCAATACAGAGGAAAATTTAAAATGATAACAGTAGTTTCTTCAGTTGATTCCGAAATGATTCAAGTACATCGAGCGAAAAACTTCAAAGCATTATAAAGGATGAAATACCTGGGATTTGAATTGAAATAGAGCGAAAGAAAAGGTCAGCAACAGCAAGTGAAGAAAACAACAATTGGCAGCAACAAACAAGCAACAGCAGTAACACTTGAAACTCCAGTACAACTCAAAGACCTCAAACTTAGACAGGAACAGAATCCAAGCAACGACCCAAGATCAATTGGTGAACCAAACAGAAACAAACGAATGATCTCCGAAGAATTGAACACTCAAAATTCGAAAGAGAACACTATATGTGTGTGTGTGTGAAAACAGGGATATATTCTTCTGATGCACACACTGTGAAAACAGAGAAGAATAAAACAGTGTGTATGTGAAAACAGTTTTCTGTTCTGAGTGTGTGCCTGTATGTGTGAATTCCAGAAGGTATTCACTGTATGTGTGTGTGTGTTCACTGTATCTGTCTCTTTTCTGTGTGTTTTCTGCTTCTAAAAACCAGTGAACTCTCTGTTGGTGTCTTCACTGTTTTATAGCCCTCAAATGATACCTTTCAGCTTTATTTTTAAGTGTTTTAATACTATCCAGCTATGTTATTCCCTCTTTTTTGCACTTTTCAACTTTTGATGCACTAAACCAAAATAAGAAACTAATTTTTTCCATGTTCAGCCCCCTATCCAGCATAAAAGACTGCCAATTTTATTTTAAAACATCCCAAACCAGACCTTTCCCTCTTAGAAATATTAATCTGAAGTTCAACATAATGCCTATCTTGCTTTACAACCAAATTCACTTTAAACCATGTGCATTGCACTCTTAGTTGCCTAGCTGTTGGCTTTCAAACTCTAGACTAAGACAACTATCAGCAGTTAACTCATAAACTAAAATCAACCAAACAATTTAATTCAATTCAACAGTGAATCAATGAATCTCGGCCAATGCCGGATTTGTAGCTCTAGTGTTCTAACAAACGAAACTACGAACCTAATCGACAACATTTGATTAGCCGATTACAACAAACAACAATCGATAACACACAATCGATGAACAAATTTTTTCATTCTTCAACACTTAAAGCCGAGAGAAGAAGAAGAGAAATGAAGCAAATACGAAACTAAATGTTCGACGACGCTAATCGACGCGAACCTGTATTCAACAACATTGGTAAACAAATAGACAAAGCAAAATTTTAGACTCGACAATTCACTGACAGTGTTTCGGCCAAAGCAGAGGAAAGAAGGAAAATGAAGCTAACTAATCGACGACGCTAATCGACGCAAACACACATTCTATATTATTCGATTAGCCGATTACGATATGCGTAATCGACAAACAAATCCGACAAAGCAGTGACTAACAATTTCGGACAGCATGTATAAATTCAATATCAAACAACTTAACGATATTAACAACGAATCGAATTCGATTCGCAATCACTCGTTAAACAGCGAAGAACAACAAACAATCAAGTCGACCAAATAAAACGGTCCCAAGAGATGAAGAAAAACAGCAATTCGGAAACATCCGAGAGAGAAAAAAAAAATCAAACAATGAATGGAATCTACGAAAACAATTAACTAAATTGACGAGTCTAATTAAATAAGAACGGAAAAGAAAAGAAATACCTTGAAGAAAAAAGATGAGAAACTCGGCGGCTTTGAAGCTTTGGCATTCGGGGTCGAAAAGACTTTAATTGAAATGTTTTTTTAAGTAAAAACAATCCAATTAAGGTCTATTAGACCCCAATCCCTTTTGAATTCAAACGAAAATCCCTAATTCGGATTCTAGGGTTCTTGAAACCTTGATTTGGGACTTGACCAATTCCGGCCGGATTCGAGGGGTACAAAGGCTATTTCGGGTGTGAGGGGGGTGAGGTGAATGTATGGTATCAATTTGGGAGGATTTGGGATAAATTGGTTTTAAACTCGAATCTTCAATTGAAGATTCGAGAAATTCCGTTTTGATTCGAAATCAACTAAGCACGGGGTTGGAATGAGGAGGTGAAGGGGAAGCTACGGTGTAAAAATGGGGGCGATTGGACTACGGCCGCCGGCGGAGGCGATTTCCGGCCGGCGGCGTACGGCGGGGACGGTGGAGGCGGCGTTATTTTACTGGAGGGAAAGAAAGTGAAGGTGAATTTAGGTTTAGGGTTGATTTTGGTAGATTAAAATAGTGAATTAACCTAGGCCGTCGGATTAGAAGGGATTAAAGGTTGAGATCAAAAGTTGGGAGATGGACTGGGTTGGGTATTTTTTGGGCCGGAATTGGGTACAACATTTGGGCCTGGTTTTGTTTAAGAATGGACAGCCCAGTTAGCATTTTTCTTCTCCAATTCTTTCTCTCCTTAATTTAATTCCTAATTCATAAAAATGAAAAATTCTAATTACACAAAACAAAATCAAATCAAACTAAACACTAATTAAATTTCAACTAACGAACATCAAACACAATCAAACATCAATTAAATACAAATGACGCAATTAGGCATTTAAATGCTAAAAGATGTAAAAGATGAATTATTTTTGTTATTATTATTTTTTTTTATTTTCGTTTTCGTAAGATAAAATTAATTACTCCTAATTTCAAACTAGATAAGAAATGTAAGCATGACATATTTTTGTATATCTATTTTTTTTTAATTTAAACACATATAATCACATATATACAAATGCAAACAAATACCAAAATAACACAAAAATTCACAAAAATACACGCCATAAAATAGACAATTTTTTTTGTTTTGATTTTGTGGGAGTATTTCATGTAAGGCAAAAATCACGTGCTCACATCATCTGCTACACCACATCCTTTGATGGTACAATTTTCATTACTATATAAGAGAATATATTTCTTGTCCCTCAATATCATCCAAATGCATGAACATGGGATTAGAGACACATTGGACCGGTAATATGTTTCAGTCTGAAGCAATAATATTGTTCATTCCCAGTTCGCAATTGCGATATCTGCAGCCCGTCATTTTCATACTTAGTCGAATTTTAGGCCATTATTCATCCCACTTTCAAAATACAACTTCTTAGGCGATTTTTCAAGAACAAGTTTCATTCATAATCGTTTATAAGTTAATTTCTACTCATTCTTTCAATCATTAACATCATTTAACATTATTTTCACTTAAAATCAAGGATTTTCATGGGTGAAATTAGGGGTTTTGGGTAGAACCTAGGTTTTTTAAAAATGGGGAATTTGAACCTCAATTTGAGGTCCGATTTCAAAAAAAAATTGCATCTTTGAGTTTGTGGGTGAATGGGTAATTGGGTTTTGGTTTGAACCTCGTATTTTGACCACGTGGACCCAGGGTGATTTTGAAATTTTTGGGAAAAACATCAGGAAATTTATTTTTATGCATTCAAACTGATTCATTTAATGTTTATTAAAGCAATTAAGTAATTTGTGACTAGATTCGAGTGGATTGGAGGTGGAATTACGGGGTAAGGACATCATTGGGGCTTGGGTTAAGTTCAAGGCATCGAGGTAAGTGTTTGGTTTAACCCTAGCTAGAGGCAATAGGAGTTGAATCTTATTTGCTACTTGCTAATTGTCCAGTACGATGTATAAGCATGGTGACGAGTATCTATACATTAGTGTCTAGCGTGACCGTAAGTCCTTATTTTGCAGATAGTTGGTTGTTCTTATGCCTTTCGTGCTTAATTGATGACTTCTATATGTTGTAAAGAGCTTGTGAAAGGAAATTACGATCTTAAACTTCGTGGAGCGTTGGCTCGAGTTAAAATGCAAATTGTGAAGGTATATGAGATAAGTAAATCCTTGGAGCATTGGCTCAAGTGGTAATATGATCTATGAGATGAAAGTGAAAGGAAGAGAAATAATTAATAATTTATTCCCTTACCAGGACGTTGTTGGTTATTGAATATTTTTCCTTGTCGGGGTTTTAATTGTTTGCTTGTATTCCCTTGCCGGGATTTTCCATTATTATTTTATTATTTCCCTCCCACTTGTTTGTGGTTGTTGATTGGGTGAGGAAGAGTTTTAAAATACGAATAGTGAATTCGTGCATTGTTTGCTTATTGTGAGGAAAAGAGAGTAAAGCATGAAGGGTAATGTCGTGCCGCACGATATGCCATTACGTGCCAATTCTATTGATTATATGTAATGTAGGAGAGTAAAAGTGTGACGACCCAAAGGGTCATCATTTATTTTATTAATTATTTCGAGCTTCTGAGGCCTTAAAAACCTCATTCTATGTTGCCTCGATTTACGTGCACGATCCGAGCATGTAGCCGGAAAGATTTTGTGATAGAAAATATGAATTCCATGAGAAATTTGGATAAAAAATGATATTAATATTGATATGGTTGACTTCGGTCAACATTTTTGGTAAACGGACCCGAACCCGAGATTGGATGGTCCCGAAAGGTCCGTAGGAAAATATGGGACTTGGACATGCGTCCCGAGTCGAATTCTGAGGCCTAGAGCCCAAGTTATGAATTTTTCTCTGTGAAATTGTTTTTGATGTAATTGTTAAAGGAAAATGAATTAATTGACCTTGGCATCGGGCTCGTATTTTGGTTTCGACACCAGATACAAGTCTTAAATATTATTTATGTGCTTTCTGCAAAGTTTGGTGACATTCGGATGTCGTTTGATATATTTTGGACCTTGAGTTCCAAGTTTGAAAGTTTTGAAAACAAAAAGTATGAAAATCATGAACTTGAGGCTTGATTTGATGAAAACGATGTGATATTGGCGATATGATCGCACAAACAAGTTCGTAATGTGTTTTTGATGCTGTGTACATGTTTGGTTTGGAGCCTCGAGGGCTCGGGTGAACTTTGGATAGGCCACGAGATCAATTTTTCATGTTAGAAAGTTGCTGTTAGCACCTGGTCTGCAGAGTTCGCAATTGCGAACAATAGTTCGCAAATGCGAACTTCCCAATATTTTGCCCGTGTTCGCAAATGCGAACAACCCAATATCCTGCCTGTGTTCGCAAATGCGAACAATAGTTTACAAATGCGAACAATAGTTCGCAAATGCGAACTTCCCAATATTTTGCCCGTGTTCGCAAATGCGAACAGTAGTTCGCAAATGCGAACAACCCAATATCCTGCCTGTGTTCGCAAATGCGAACAAAAGTTTGCAAATGCGAACTTCCCAGCCTTAGCTTATTTTTTCAAACTCCAGAAATTGGTCGGGGTTCGCAATTGCAAACCCATGTTCGCAAATGCGAACACAGAGACCTGTAAATCACGATTTCCACCTTCATTCTTCACATTTCACAACCCAAAAACACCCATTTGCGATTCTTCACGAACTCCCTCTTCTTCAAAGTAATTGTAAGTCACTTTTTACTTAATTCTTTCAATTCCTAACATCATTAAACATGTTTTTCAATAGAAATCAAAGGTTTTCATGGTAGAATTTTTTGTTTTTGGTAGAATATAGGGTTTTTCATAAATTGGGAAATTGGACCTCGAATTGAGGTCCGATTTTGAAACAAATCATATACTTGAACTCGTGGGGGGATGGGTAACCGGATTTTGGTCCGAACCCCGTGTTCCGACCATGTGGGCCCGGGGTCGAAATTCACTATTCGGGCAGAATGTTGTAAAAGTTGTAATTGGCCTTATGAATTAGTTTGTTGAGTAGTATTGATGATATTAAATCAATTGTGTATAGATACGATTGGATTGGAGCCAAATTTGAAAGGAAAATGCATTGCCACGGATTGAATTGTTCATAAACATTCGAGGTAAGTGTTTGTTCTATCCTAGCTCGAGGGAATAGGATTATGTGCTATGTGATCGAGTGCGGTGTATGGGCTGTGGTGACGAGCATCCATACACTGGCGTCTAGCATGACCGTGAGTCGTTGTTGATACTTGTTGTGAGATATTTTGAAGATAAATTGTTGAACCCTTGCCGGGTTGTACAAGTGTTATTGTTCTCCCTTATCGAGACTTGTTGTGAAGATGATTGTTGATTGCCCTTGTTGGGACGGTTTATGATTTACTATTTCATTCTTTGCCCTTAACTGTGATTGTTATTTGGGTGAGAAAGAGTGATAATGCACGAAGGGTGATGCCGTGCCTTGATTTATTATTTATGCACGAAGGTTAATGTCGTGCCTTGTTATTTATTATGCACGAAGGTTAATGTCGTGCCATGTTTTATTGATTATGCACGAAGGATCATGCCGTGCCTTGTTATTGAACCATGTACGAAGGATCATGCCGTACTATGGATGTGAGGATGAGAGTAAAAGCACGAAGGGTGATGCCGTGCACTTTATTTGCTTATTTGGTGAGGATGAGAGTAAAATCACGAAGGGTGATGCCGTGCAACTACTTGCTATTCCTTGACTTGATATTACTTGTGTTTCCATTATACTTTATTTTCCTTGTGAACTTATTAACTGTTGTTAATTATTGAGTTCTTTTGAGATATTCCTTATTGTGTTATTACTTGGTTAATTCTTGTTATTTGTGGTAATATATATATTAAAGAATTGGGATCGTGTGGCGCGCCGACCACTTTTATGATAAGAAATGGGATCGTGTGGCACGCCGACCACAAAGTGATTTGAATCTTGGCATTGCCATGGTTGGCGGTAGCCTATTGATATATTTGGGAGCGGGTGGTACGCCTACCACAAGATATAATTATTGATACAATGAGATCGGGTGGTACGCCTACCACAAGATATAATTTATTGATATGGTTGGGAGCGGGTGGTACGCCTACCACAAGATATAATTATTGATACAATGGGATCGGGTGGTACGCCTACCACAAGATATAATTTATTGATACGGTTGGGAGCGGGTGGTACGCCTACCACAAGATATAATTATTGATACAATGGGATCGGGTGGTACGCCTACCACAAGATATAATTTATTGATACGGTTGGAAGCGGCTGGTACGCCTACCACAAGATATAATTTATTGATACAGTTGGGAGCGGGTGGTACGCCTACCACAAGATATAACTTACTGTTATAGTTGGGAGCGGGTGGTACGCCTACCACGAGATATGAAAGAAAAATAAAGAATTGAGACATGAAAGTAAGATTTAATTCTGTTGACTAGATTACTTTGGATATTATGAGTTATTGGTTGTTATTGCAGAGTAGAGTATTTCCTTATAAATGTTTTTGTACATATATATATATATATATATATATTGAAACTGTACAAGTTTATGTGGGTGTCTGGTACTAGGCTTGTCACTACTTCGCCGGGATAGGCCAGGCACTTACCAGCACATGGAGTCGGTTGTGCTGATACTACACTTCTGTGCATTTTTGCACAGGTCCAGGTTACGATCAGGAGCAGCAGCAGTAAATATTTTGCGTGGGAGTTGATCATACTTGAGACCGAGGTAGCTTGCAGACGTTCGCAGGCCCGGCGTCTCTCTCTTTACTTATGTTATTAGTTGTAGTCTCTTTGTTCCGAGACAAATAGATTATGTTATATTTCTTTCAGACTTTTATGTGTAGTATTCAGTAGTAGTTCGTGAGTTGGTGACTCCACGTCTTGGGCAGAGGATTTCAGTATGATTTTTCCTTGAAACTGGTTATTTCTATTTCGATAAAGTCTTTCGCACTTAGTTAATTAAAGTTATGGTTTGTTGATAAATTAATTATGAAATTTTATTAAAAACAGGATAGTATGAATACAGTGGCTTGCCTAGCTACCACGAGTAGGCGCCATCACGATCCCGATGTTGGGGGAAAATTCGGGTCGTGACAAAAAGCACGCAGGGTTATATCATGCACGTTTGATATGCTATTGTTCGGCGAGGATGAGAGTAAAGCACGAAGGGTGATGCCGTGCATTATTTACTTGTTGATCTCTGTGTCTTATTGTTGTATGAGTTGTGTTTTTCCTTCGTAGCAGTCAATTTATACTTGAAATTGTTATCTCCCCACAACATGCTTCCCCTCCCATATTGTTTACTTGTCTTGTATTTCAATTTTCGATGTATATATATAATTGCACAGGTTTATATGGTAGTCCGGTCTAGCCCCGTCACTACGTCACCGGGGTTAGGCTAGATATTTATCACCACATAGGGTCGGTTGTGCTGATACTACACTCTGTGCTATTTTGCACAGATGCAGGTTTTGGACAGCAGTAGCAGCAACATTAGTGAGGGAGCACGCCTTCAGTCCAGCGAGACCCGAGGTAGCCTTGCAGGCATCCGCAGGCCCGGCATATCCCTTATCCTCTCTTTGTTTTAGTCCGTTATCTCATTGTATTTGAGACAAACAGTTTATGTTTCTTTCAGACATTGTAGTTAGTATTCTTAGCAGTTCGTGAGTACATTGACACAAATATTGGGTAGAGGATTTTGTTGAACTTTCCGCAGCTCTATTCAGTTTTATATAATGCTAAGACTTCTACTTATTTTAAATTTTGTAGCTTTTATATTTCTCCCGTTAATTGTTAAAATAGATTAGATCATTAATGGAAAGGTAACTAAATTTGGTTTTCCTAGCTCTCATTAGTATGTGCCATCACGACTTCTGATGGTGGGAAATTCGGGTTGTGACAAATTGATTTCAGAACTCTAGGTTACATAGGTCTCACAACTCATGGAAAAGCTTAGTACAGTCTGAGGGATCGGTACAAAGACGTCTGTATTTATCCCCTAGAGGCTACCGAGTTAGGAAAAATTTCACATTTGTTCTTTCTTGTCGTGCGGTTTGGTTTCTCAAATGCTAATTGAATTTCTACTCTGATCTTTCACAGATGGCTAGAACAAGTGCTTCCTCGTCTTCCAATCAGCAGTCCGAGCCTCATACAGCTCCCGCTAGGGGCAGAGGATGAGGTCGTGCTAGAGACCGAGATAGGGGCAAAGCTCAGACCCGAGCAACAGCACCAGTGGTAGAGCCTCAGGTCGAGTTTGATGAGGAGGTTCTAGCCCCAGCCCCAGCCCCAGCAGTTCTGGTCGTCCCAGCTCAGGTCCTAGAGGGGTTTATTGCTACCCTAGTTTTTCAGGACGTTTTGGTTCAATTGGTGGGCCTTATGGATAGTATTAACCGAACGGGTTTACTTCCTGTAGCACCAGCTGTTCTCGGGTTGGATGATGGGACCAGACTCCCGTTACTCGTATTTCGGAGCAAGTAGCTCCTTAGGTTAAGGCTCCAGCAGTTCAACCAGTTGGAGCATCTCAGTCGGGTATGGTAGCCCAAGCAGGTGATGGGGCAGCCATGTATGCTGATGCTTTATGGAGATTGGATTGGTTCACCAAGATCTTTACTACTACTTTCAATGATGCACCCACCGAGGATCCTCAAGATTATTTGGACAGCTGCTACGAGGTTTTTCGGAACATGGGTATTGTTGAGTGCAATGGAGTTGACTTTGCTGCATTTCACCTATCTGGATCCACCAAGACTTGGTGGAGGGATTTCTGTTTAGCTAGACCAGCAGGGTCTCCAGCCTTGACCTGGGAGCAGTTCACGCATACATTTCTAGAGAAGTTTCTCCCTATCACACAACGTGAGGCCTATCCAAGACAGTTTGAGCGTCTCTATTAGGGATCTAGGTCAGTCACCCAGTACGAGACCAAGTTTATTGAGTTGGCTCACTATGCTATTGTCATACTCCCCACTAAGATGGAAAGAGTGAGACGATTTCTTAATGGACTCATCCAGCCTATTCGTCTCTAGGTGGCCAGAGAGGCAGAGAGTGATATTACTTTTCAAGAGGCGGCCAATGTGGCCCGGAGGATAGAGATGGTATTGCCACATGGGGGTGGTCATAGAGTAGACAGGAGACCCCGTCAGTCAGGCCGTTTCAGTGGTGCCTCATCTGGAGGTAGGGATTCTTATGATAGGGGTCAGCCTTCTAGGCCTTTCTAGTTAGCCCTCTAGGTTCTGCCCCAGGTGATCGTGGTGTTCGTGGGCATTATTCTCATTAACATCCATTCAGTGCACCGCCAGTGTGACGACCCAAAAGGGTCATCACTTATTTAATTAATCATTTCGAGCTTCTGAGGCATTGAAAACCTCATTCTATGTTGCCTCGATTTGCGTGCACAGTCCGGCACAAAGCTGAAAAATATTTATGTTGAAATATGTGAAATATGTGAAAAAGTAGAAGAATTTTGATATTAATATTGATATGGTTGACTTTGGTCAACATTTTTGGTAAACGGACCGGATCCGTGATTTGACTATTTCAGAAAATCCGTAGAAAAATATGGAACTTGGGCATATGTCCGGAATTGAAATCCGAGGTCTAGAACCCCGGTAAAAGAATTTTTCTGTTAAATTGTTTTCCGAAAATGTTTAAGGAAAATGAAACTGAATTTTGATTAAAAGGTACTGGTATCGGGCTCGTATTTTGGTTCCGACGCCCGGTACAGGTCATATATATTGGTTAAGCGCTTCCTGTAAAGTTTGGTTGAAAACGGACGTCGTTTGACGTGTTTCGGCCTTAAATTGGAAATTTTGGAAATTTTGAAATTTTAAAGAATTGTTGAGTTTTAAGGCTCAATTCATTGATTTTGATGTTATTTTAGCGATTTGATCGCGCGAACAAGTTCGTATGATGTTTTTGAGTTAGTGTGCATATTTGGTTTGAATCCCCGAGGGCTCGGGTGAGTTTCGGATAGGTAACGGGATGGTTTTGAACTTGAAATTGCAGCAGAAACTCTGCAATTTTTGCACAGAGATTTTCTTCTATGCGATCGCATAGGTGAGGCTGCGATCGCATAGAGCAAAGATTAGAGGTCCCAAAAATCCTTCCGTGCGATCGCAATAGAGCCCATGCGATCGCATAACTTCCACTTTTCCTCATATGCGATCGCATACTATCCTTCGCGATCGCATAGAGTAAGACTGAGGCCCAGAATTTCCTTCTATGCGATCGCGTACCATTCCCTGCGATCGCATAGAGTAATTTCAGTTCATCCATTTCCTTCTATGCGATCGCATAGAGTAATTTTGCTGTCCCCATTTTTCTTCTATGCGATCGCATCACAGGCCCTGCGATCGCGTAGAGTAAATTTTCGCCCAGTGAATTTAAGACAGAAAACAGAACAGAAACGGGATAAAAATCCCATTTCTGTTCAACTCTCTTCTCCACAACATTTTAGGCGATTTTGAGGCATTTCTTCATCAAAGTTCATTGGGTAAGTATTGTTAACTCGTTTTCTTCATTTTTCATCAACATCAATCAAATCCTTAGGCTTAAACATGTATAAATTGGTTGAAAATTTGAGAAATGGGTATAGTTAGGGCTTTCAAAGAATTTGCGATTTAGACCTCGTTTTGGAGTCGAACTTAAGAACAAATTGTATATTTGAACTCATAGAAGATTGGGTGAACTTGTTTTGGTTCGAAACTTGAGTTTCGATTATGTGGGCCCGGGGTCGGTTTTTACTATTCCGGGCCAGAATGTTGTAAAAACCATATTTAGCAATATGAACTAGTTTGTTAAGTAGAATTGATGATATTAAATCAATCGTGTATAGATACGATTGGATTGGAGTCAAATTCAAAAGGAAAAGGCATTGCTACGGATTGAATCGTTCGTAAACTTTCGAGGTAAGTGTTTGTTCTATCTTAGCTTGAGGGAATAGGATTATGTGTTATGTGTTATGTGATCGAGTGCGGTGTATGGGTTGTGGTGAAGAGCATCCATACACTGGCGTCTAGTATGACCGTGAGTCGTTGGAAAATGATTATTTTGAGATATATTACATGTGAATCGTTATTGTTCTCCCTTGTTGGGACTTGTTGTGAAGATAATTATTGATTGCCCTTGATGGGACGATTTATGAATTGTTGTTTCTTTCTCTGCCCTTAACTGTGATTGTTATTTGGGTGAGGAAGAGTGATAATGCACGAAGGGTGATGCCGTGCCATGTTTATTTATTTATGCACGAAGGTTAATGCCGTGCCATGTTTATTTATTGATTATGCACGAAGGATCATGCCGTGCCCTGTTATTGAACCATGTACGAAGGATCATGCCGTACTATGGATGTGAGGATGAGAGTAAAAGCACGAAGCGTGATGCCGTGTACTTTATTTGTTTATTTGGTGAGGATGAGAGTAAAAGCACGAAGGGTGATGCGCGTGTACTTTATTTGTTTGTTTGGTGAGGATGAGAGTAAAAGCACGAAGGGTGATGCCGTGTACTTTATTTGTTTATTTGGTGAGGATGAGAGTAAAAGCACGAAGGGTGATGCCGTGCAATTGCTTGCTATTTCTTGAAGTGATATAATTCGTGTTTACATTATACTTTGTTTTCTTTGTGAAATTATTAACTGTGGTTAATTGTTGAATTCTTTAAGATATTCCTTATTGTGTTATTACTTGATTTTTTTCTTGTTATTTTGTGGTACACATATATATATACTGAATTGCACAGGTTTATGTGAGTGTCTGGTCCTAGGCTTGTCACTACTTCGCCGGGATAGGCCAGGCACTTACCAGCACATGGGGTCGGTTGTGCTGATGCTACACTTCTGTGCGTTTTTGCACAGGTCCAGGTTACGATCAGGAGCAGCAGCAGCAGTAAGTAGATTGCGTGGGAGCTAATCATATTTGAGACCGAGGTAGCTTGCAGACGTCCGCAGGCCCGGCGTCTCTTTCTTTATTTATGTTATTAGTTGTAGTCTCTTTGTTTCGAGACAAACAGAATTATGTTATATTTCCTTCAGACTTTTATGTGTAGTATTCCATAGTAGTTCGTGATTTGGTGACTCCACGTCTTGGGTAGAGGATGTCAGTACGATTTTTACTTTGTATTTAATTATTTCTATCTCGATAAAGTATTCCGTAATTATTTAATTACAATTGTGTTAAAAACAAGATAGTATGAATATAGTGGCTTGCCTAGCTACCACGAGTAGGCGCCATCACGATCCCGATGTTGGGGGAAAATCCGGGTCGTGACAAGTTGGTATCGGAGCTCTAGGTTACATAGGTCTCACCACTCACGAACAAGCTTAGTAGAGTTTGAGAGGTAGGTACGGAGACGTCTGTACTTGTCCTTCAGAGTCTATTGAGTTAGGAAAAAGTCTCTCATTTGTTCTTTCTTGTCGTGCTACTTGATCCTCAATTACTGATTGAATTTCTATTCTGTCCTTTCGCAGATGGTAAGGACACGCACTTCTTCGTCCGCCGACCAGCAGCCTGAGCCCCAGACAGCTCCTGTGAGGGGCAGGGGTCGAGGCCGTATCAGAGGCCGTGGTAGGGGTAGAGCTCAGCCCCAGGCAGCTACCCCAGAGGTGGAGCCCCATATTGAGATTAATGAGGAGGTTCCGGTTCCAGCAGCTCCAGTGGGCCCAACTCAGGTCCCAGGAGAGGCTTTAATTACCCTAGATCTCCGGGATGCCTTGGTCAGAATAGCGGGATTCATGGACAGCATTGCTAGAACGGGTTTATTATCAGTTGCCCCAGCCACTTCTCAGGCTGGAGGAGGGGCCCAGACTCCTATTGCTCATACTCCGGAGCCAGTAGCTCCTCAGCCTCAGGCACCGGTAATCCAGCCAGCTGTGGCCACTCAGTCAGGTACCACAGGTCATGCCGGTGATGGAGCGGCCATGACTTCTGATTCGTTATGGAGGCTTGATCGGTTCTCCAAGCTATTTACCACTACATTCAGTGGAGCCGCATCAGAGGATCCTCAGGACTTTTTATTCGGTTGCCATGAGATTCTCAAGACTATGGGGATCGTGGAGACAAACGGAGTTGACTTCTGTACCTTCAGACTTGCAGGATCCGCCAAGACTTGGTGGAGAGATTATTGCCTGACTCGACCAGCAGGGTCCCCAGCTTTATCATGGGACCAGTTTGCGGAACTATTTATGGAGAAGTTTCTCCCTGCTACTCGGAGGGATGTACTTCGGAGGCAGTTTGAGCGCCTCCATCAGGGCACTATGACAGTTACACGGTATGAGACGAGATTTATCGACTTGGCTCGTCATGCAGTGGTGATACTTCCCACGGAGCGGGAGAGGGTCCGCAGATTTATAGATGGGCTTAATCAGCCGATTAGACTCCAGATGGCTATGGGCGTGGGGAGTGACATATCATTTCAGGAGGCAGCCAATGCAGCACGGAGAGTTGAGATGGCTCTTGCTAGGGGAGGCGGTTATTCTTCAGATAAGAGGCCTCGTCATTCAGGCAGATTTGGTGGTTCTTCCTCTGGTGGCAGAGAATCCTTTGATAGAGGCCAGTCCTCCAAGCCTTTTCATTCCGCCCTTCAGGCTTCACAGGGTGGATCAAGTGATCGTGGTTCTCGGGGGTATTATTCAGACCAGTCTCCTATTAGTGCTCAGCCTCTTCAGAGTGTTCGTGGAGGCCATTCAGGTCGTCAGGGCCAGCAGCCCTATCAGTCTAAGAGTTGCTACGGTTGTGGCGACCCAGGTCATTTTATCAGGAATTGCCCTATAGCAGCGGGCAACTCTCAGCGGCGAGGTCCTCGTCCTATGATTCAGGCCCCAGCTGACCCTCAGCCTGCCCAGCCAGCCAGAGGCGGGGGTAGAGATTATAGAGGTGGAGGTCGAGACCGTATAGGTGGAGACCATCCAGCCAGAGGTAGAGGTCAGCCAGTTGATGGTCGTCCTAGAGACGCAGCTCAGAGGGGAGGTGCAGATCCCCGATTCTATGCTTTACCAGCCAGGCCGGAGGCAGAGGCATCAGATGTCGTGATTACAGGTACTATTCTTGTGTGTGGCAGAGGTGCTTCGGTATTATTTGACCCTGGATCTACATATTCCTATGTGTCTTCCTACTTCGCACCGTATTTGGTTGTGCCCAGCTATGCTCTGGATATTCCAGTTTATGTGGCTACGCCAGTGGGTGAATCTATTGTAGTCGATCGGGTGTATCGTGCGTGCGTAGTTATATTTGGGGGTCTTGAGACCCGTGTTGATCTGTTGCTCTTGGATATGGTAGATTTTGATGTCATATTGGGGATGGACTGGTTGTCCCCATACCATGCTATTCTTGATTGTCATGCTAAGATTGTCACCTTAGCCTTGCCAGAATCACCCCGATTAGAGTGGAAGGGTACCTCAAGCCACTCCGTTCGCACTGTTATTTCTTATGTTAAGGCTCGACGTATGGTCGAGAAGGGTTGTCTAGCTTATTTGGCTTATGTTCGTGATTCCAGCGCAGAAGTTCCTTCCATTGAGTCGGTCCCTATTGCACGGGAGTTTCCGAAGGTTTTTCCTTCAGACCTGCCGGGCATGCCACCCGACAGGGATATTGATTTCTGTATTGATCTGGCACCGGGTACTCAGCCCATCTCTATTCCACCCTATCGTATGGCCCCGCCGGAACTAAAAGAATTGAAAGATCAGTTGCAGGACCTTCTTGAGAAGGGCTTTATCAGGCCCAGTGTTTCCCCCTGGGGAGCACCTGTGTTATTTGTAAAGAAGAAGGATGGCTCGATGCGGATGTGTATTGATTACCGGCGGTTAAACAAGGTGACTATCAAAAATAAATATCCACTGCCGAGGATTGATGATTTGTTTGACCAGCTCCAGGGAGCAAGGGTATTCTCTAAGATAGACTTGAGGTCAGGCTACCATCAGCTGAAGATCAGGGCGGCCGACATTCCTAAGACAGCCTTTCGCTCTAGATATGGGCATTATGAGTTCTTGGTCATGTCCTTCGGGTTGACCAATGCCCCAGCAGCATTCATGGAGTTGATGAATCGGGTATTCGGGCCTTACTTAGATCTGTTCGTGATAGTCTTCATAGATGACATCCTGGTGTACTCCCGCAGCCAGGAAGAGCACGAGCAGCACCTCAGAGTGGTTCTTCAGACTCTGAAAGATAACCAGCTATATGCCAAATTTTTGAAATGTGAGTTCTGGTTGAGTTCGGTGGCATTTCTGGGTCATATTGTATCAGTGGAAGGTATTCAAGTGGACCCAAAGAAGATTGAGGCAGTCCAGAATTGGCCTCGACCAGCTTCGGTGACCGAGATCCGGAGTTTCTTGGGGTTAACAGGTTACTACCATCGTTGTGTAGAGGGGTTCTCTTGTATTGCAGCCCCGATGACCAGGTTGACCCAGAAGGGTGCTCTGTTTAAGTGGTCAGATGAGTGTGAGGCGAGCTTTCAGAAGCTCAAGACGCCTTTTACTACAGCACCAGTGTTGATACTACCTACGGGTGAAAGACTTATACAATTTACTGTGATGCATCTCGTACGGGGCTTGGAGCGGTATTGATGCAAGATGGTAAGGTTATTGCGTATGCTTCGAGGCAGTTGAAAATACATGAGAATAATTATCTAGTTCATGATCTTGAGTTGGCAGCGGTGGTTCATGCCTTAAAGATCCGGAGGCATTATCTATATGGTGTGACATGTGAGGTGTACATTGATCAAAAAAGCCTACAGTACTTGATAAAGCAAAAGGAGTTGAATTTACGATAGTGGAGATGGATAGAGTTGCTGAAGGACTATGATGTTACTATCCTATATCACCCAGGTAAGGCCAATGTGGTGGCCGATGTATTGAGTAGAAAGTCTACCAGCATGGAGTCTTGCCTTTATCCCGGTCAATCAGAGACCATTAGCTCTAGATGTCCAGGCCTTAGCCAACCGGTTCGTGAGATTAGACATTTCTGAGCCTAGCAGGGTGTTAGCCTACACGGTCGCTCGTTCTTCTTTATTAGAGCGTATCCGTGAGAGGCAATTTGATGATCCTCATTTGCGTGAGTTGAGAGATACGGTACAGCGGGGAGGTGCCACACAGGTAAATCTAGATGATGATGGGGTATTGAAATTGCAGGGTCGAGTTTGTGTGCCCAATGTCGAAGGGATTCGAGAGTTGATCTTAGCAGAGGCCCACAGTTCGCGGTACTCTATTCACCCAGGTGCCGCGAAGATGTATCAGGACTTGCGACAGCACTATTGGTGGCGCGGAATGAAGAAAGATATCGTTGCGTATGTCGCTCGGTGTCTAAATTGTCAGCAGGTGAAATATGAGCACCAGAGACCTAGTGGTGTATTCCAGAGGATTGAAATTCCCGAGTGGAAATGGGAGCGGATCACTATGGACTTCATTACTGGACTTCCTTTGACTCGGAGGAAATTTGATGCTATTTGGGTCATTGTTGATAGGCTGACCAAGTCAGCACACTTTATTCCAGGTATCTGTCTCCTACTCGTCGGAGAGGTTAGCGGAGGTTTACATTAGGGAGATTGTTCGTCTCCATGGGGTGCCGGTATCTATTATCTCTGATCGGGGAACGCAGTTTACCTCGCGGTTCTGGAGAGCGGTCCAGCGGGAGTTAGGCACCCAGGTTCAGTTGAGTACAGCATTTCATCCTCAGACGGATGGCCAGTCCGAGAGGACTATTCAGATTCTAGAGGACATGCTTCGAGCTCTGTGTTATTGATTTCGGAGGCTCGTGGGACCAGTTTCTGCCATTAGCAGAGTTTGCCTACAGTAACAGTTACCTGTCTAGCATCCAGATGGCTCCGTATGAGGCGTTGTATGGTAGGCGATATCGACACCAGTTGGATGGTTTGAACCGGGAGAGGCTCGGTTGTTGGGTACGGACTTAGTTCAGGAGGCCTTAGATAAGGTCAAGACTATTCGGGAGAGATTGCGTTCAGCTCAGTCCAGGCAGAAGACTTATGCGGATCGCAAGGTGCGAGATGTAGATTTCATGGTTGGTGAGCGAGTATTTCTTCGGGTGTCGCCTATGAAGGGCGTGATGAGGTTCGGAAAGAAGGGCAAGCTCAGCCCTAGGTATATTGGTCCATTTGATGTTCTAGACCTAATGGGAGGGGTGGCTTACAGACTTGCTCTGCCACCTAGCTTATCAGCCGTGCATCGAGTTTTTCATGTATCTATGCTTCGGAGATACCACGGTGATCCCACACATGTGTTAGTCTTCAGCACTGTCCAATTGGACAATGATCTATCCTATGAGGAGGAGCCGGTGGCTATTCTAGACCGGCAGGTTCGACAGTTGAGGTCGAAGAGTTATCCTTCTGTGCGTGTTCAGTGGAGAGGTCAGCCTCCTGAGGCATCGACCTGGGAGTCCAAGTCTGATATGCGGAGCCGTTACCCACACTTGTTTCCTGACTCAGGTACTTCTTTCTTTTGTCCGTTCGAGGACGAACGGTTGTTTTAGAGGTGGAGATTGTGACGACCCAAAGGGTCATCACTTATTTAATTAATCATTTCGAGCTTCGAAGGCCTTGAAAACCTCATTCTATGTTGCCTCGATTTGCGTGCACAATCCGGGCACAAAGCTGAAAAATATTTATGTTGAAATATGTGAAATATGTGAAAAAGTAGAAGAATTTTGATATTAATATTGATATGGTTGACTTTGGTCAACATTTTTGGTAAACGGACCTGGATCCGTGATTTGACTGTCTCAGAAAATCCGTAGAAAAATATGGAACTTGGGCATATATTCGGAATTGAAATCCGAGGTCTAGAACCCCGGTAAAAGAATTTTTCTGTTAAATTGTTTTCCGAAAATGTTTAAGGAAAATGAAACTGAATTTTGATTAAAAGGTACTGGTATCGGGCTCGTATTTTGGTTCCGACGCCCGGTACAGGTCATATATATTGGTTAAGCGCTTCCTGTAAAGTTTGGTTGAAAACGGACGTCGTTTGACGTGTTCCGGCCTTAAATTGGAAATTTTGGAAATTTTGAAATTTTAAAGAATTCTTGAGTTTTAAGGCTCAATTCATTGATTTTGATGTTATTTTAGCGATTTGATCGCGCGAACAAGTTCGTATGATGTTTTTGAGTTAGTGTGCATATTTGGTTTGAATCCCCGAGGGCTCGGGTGAGTTTCGGATAGGTAACGGGATGGTTTTGAACTTGAAATTGCAGCAGAAACTCTGCAATTTTTGCACAGAGATTTTCTTCTATGCGATCGCATAGGTGAGGCTGCGATCGCATAGAGCAAAGATTAGAGGTCCCAAAAATCCTTCCGTGCGATCGCAATAGAGCCCATGCGATCGCATAACTTCCACTTTTCCTCCTATGCGATCGCATACTATCCTTCGCGATCGCATAGAGTAAGACCGAGGCCCAGAATTTCCTTCTATGCGATCGCGTACCATTCCCTGCGATCGCATAGAGTAATTTCAGTTCATCCATTTCCTTCTATGCGATCGCATAAGACCTCCGCGATCGCATAGAGTAATTTTGTTGTCCCCATTTTTCTTCTATGCGATCGCATCACAGGCCCTGCGATCGCATAGAGTAAATTTTCGCCCAGTGAATTTAAGACAGAAAACAGAACAGAAACGGGATAAAAATCCCATTTCTGTTCAACTCTCTTCTCCACAGCATTTTAGGCGATTTTGAAACATTTCTTCATCAAAGTTCATTCGGTAAGTATTGTTAACTCGTTTTCTTCATTTTTCATCAACATCAATCAAATCCTTAGGCTTAAACATGTATAAATTGGTTGAAAATTTGAGAAATGGGTATAGTTAGGGCTTTCAAAGAATTTGCGATTTAGACCTCGTTTTGGAGTCGAACTTAAGAACAAATTGTATATTTGAACTCATAGAAGATTGGGTGAACTTGTTTTGGTTCGAAACTTGAGTTTCGATTATGTGGGCCCGGGGTCGATTTTTACTATTCCGGGATGAATGTTGTAAAAACCATATTTAGCAATATGAACTAGTTTGTTAAGTAGAATTGATGATATTAAATCAATTGTGTATAGATACGATTGGATTGGAGTCAAATTCAAAAGGAAAAGGCATTGCTACGGATTGAATCGTTCGTAAACTTTCGAGGTAAGTGTTTGTTCTATCTTAGCTTGAGGGAATAGGATTATGTGTTATGTGTTATGTGATCGAGTGCGGTGTATGGGCCTGTGGTGACGAGCATCCATACACTGGCGTCTAGTATGACCGTGAGTCATTGGAATATGATATTTTGAGATATATTACAAGTGAATCGTTATTGTTCTCCCTTGTTGGGACTTGTTGTGAAGATAATTATTGATTGCCCTTGATGGGACGATTTATGAATTGTTGTTTCTTTCTCTACCCTTAACCTGTGATTGTTATTTGGGTGAGGAAGAGTGATAATGCACGAAGGGTGATGCCGTGCCATGTTTATTTATTTATGCACGAAGGTTAATGCCGTGCCATGTTTATTTATTGATTATGCACGAAGGATCATGTCGTGCCCTATTATTGAACCATGTACGAAGGATCATGCCGTACTATGGATGTGAGGATGAGAGTAAAAGCACGAAGGGTGATGCCGTGTACTTTATTTGTTTGTTTGGTGAGGATGAGAGTAAAAGCACGAAGAGTGATGCCGTGTACTTTATTTGTTTGTTTGGTGAGGATGAGAGTAAAAGCACGAAGGGTGATGCCGTGTACTTTATTTGTTTATTTGGTGAGGATGAGAGTAAAAGCACGAAGGGTGATGCCGTGCAATTGCTTGCTATTTCTTGAAGTGATATAATTCGTGTTTACATTATACTTTGTTTTCTTTGTGAAATTATTAACTGTGGTTAATTGTTGAATTCTTTAAGATATTCCTTATTATGTTATTACTTGATTTTTTTCTTGTTATTTTGTGGTACACATATATATATACTGAATTGCACAGGTTTATGTGAGTGTCTGGTCCTAGGCTTGTCACTACTTCGCCGGGATAGGCCAGGCACTTACCAGCACATGGGGTCGGTTGTGCTGATGCTACACTTCCGTGCGTTTTTGCACAGGTCCAGGTTACGATCAGGAGCAGCAGCAGCAGTAAATAGATTGCGTGGGAGTTGATCATATTTGAGACCGAGGTAGCTTGCAGACGTCCGCAGGCCCGGCGTCTCTTTCTTTATTTATGTTATTAGCTGTAGTCTCTTTGTTTCGAGACAAACAGAATTATGTTATATTACCTTCAGACTTTTATGTGTAGTATTCCATAGTAGTTCGTGAGTTGGTGACTCCACGTCTTGGGTAGAGGATGTCAGTACGATTTTTACTTTGTATTTAATTATTTCTATCTCGATAAAGTATTCCGTAATTATTTAATTACAATTGTGTTAAAAACAAGATAGTATGAATATAGTGGCTTGCCTAGCTACCACGAGTAGGCGCCATCACGATCCCGATGTTGGGGGAAAATCCGGGTCGTGACAGCCAGCTCCTATCAATACACCGCCATTTCAGAGTTTTCGTGGTGGTCATTCAGGTCGACAAGGCCAACAGACACGGCAACCGAGTGCATGTTACACTTTTGGTGATACGGGTCATATTGCCAAATTTTGCCCTCGAGCACCGAGCAGTTCTCAGCACCAGGGTTCTCGTGCCATGGTTCAGTGTCACGACCCAAAGGGTCATCATATATTTTCCTCATCCGTTCTGTGCTTCCGAGGCCTTAGAAACCTCATTTTATATTACCTCAATTTGCGTGCACAATCTGAGCGCGTAGACGAAAAGCTATTAAGTTGAAATATGTGAAATTTGTGAAAAAATTAAAGAATTTTTATACTCCCCAATGAGAGGGAGAGAGTGAGGAGCTTTATTGATGGGTTGATCCAGCCTATCCGTCTTCAGATGGCCAAAGAGGCAGGTAGTGATATTACCTTTCAGAAGGCATCCAATGTGGCCCGCAAGATCGATATGGTTTTACCACAGGGGGCAGTTATAGGGCAGATAAGAAGCCCCGTCACTCAGGTCAATTCGGTGGTACCTCATATGGAGGCAGGGATTCTTATGATAGGGGCCAGTCTTCCGGGCCTTTTTAGTCAGCCCTCCAGACTTCATAGGGTGGTTTAGATGATCGTGGCTTTTGTGAGCAATACTTAGATCAGCAGCCCATTAGTGCAAAACCTCTTCAAATTGTTCGTGGAGGTCATTCGAGCCATCAGGGCCAGTCTCGTCATTCCAAGGGATATTACGAGTGTGGATAATACGGTCACATCCGGACATCTTGCCTAAGATTGAGGGGTACACAGTCACAGCAACAGGGTCCTTGCCCCATGATTCAAGCACTAGTTGACCTACAGCCTGCCCAGCCAGCCAGGGGTGGGGTAGGGATCATAGAGGTGGAGGTCGAGACCGTAGAGGTGGAGGCCGTCCCACCAGAGGTAGAGGTCACCCGATAGATGACCGTCCCAGAGACATGGTTCAGGGAGGTGGAGCCGAGCCCCGATTTTATGCTTTGCCAGCCAGGCCAGAGGCGGATGCATCAGATGTTGTGATTATAGGTACCATTCTGGTTTGCGATAGAGATGCTTCAGTACTATTTGACCTTGGATCTACATATTCATATGCGTCTTCCTATTTTGCACCATGCATGGCTATATCCAGTTATGCCTTGGACATTCCTATCTATGTGTCTACGCTGGTGGGTGACTCCATAGTAGTCGACCCGATGCATCATTTTTGCATGGTTGTGTTTGAGGGTCTTGAGACCCGTGTTGATTTATTACTGTTAGATATGGTGGATTGTGATGTTATATTGGGGATGGATTGGTTGTCCTCGTATCATGCTATCATAGATTGTCACGCCAAGACCGTGACCTTGGCTTTGCCAGAATTACCCCAACTAGAATGGAAGGGGACCCCAGGTCACGCCACCCGCAATGTTATTTCATACGTCAAGGCTCGACGCATGGTCGAGAAGGGGTGTTTAGCTTAACCGGCGTATGTTCGCGACTCCAGTGCAGAGGTTCCTTCTATTGACTATGTTTCTATTGTACATTAGTTCCCCGAGGTTTTCCTTTCAGACCTGCCGGGTATGCCGCCCGATAGGGATACTGATTTCTGTATTGATTTGGCTCCCGGCACTCAGCCCATTTCTATTCAGTCGTATCGCATGGCCCCGCTAGAGTTAAATGAGTTAAAGGACCAGTTGTAGGATTTACTAGAGAAGGGCTTTATCAGGCCTAGTGTTTCTCCTTGGGGTGCGCCAGTGTTATTTGTGAAGAAGAAGGATGGTTCGATGCGGATATGTATTGATTACCGACAATTGAACATAGTGATGATAAAGTACAAGTATCCACTACCGAGAATTGTTGATTTGTTTGACCAGCTCTATGGAGCAAGGGTGTTCTCAAATATAGACTTGAGATCTGGCTACCATCAGCTGAAGATTAGGGCGTCTGACGTCCCTAAGACATCATTTCGCACTTGGTATGGGCACTACGAGTTTTTAGTCATTTCTTTTGGGTTGACCAATGCCCCAAAAACATTTATGGAGTTGATAAACCGAGTGTTCAGGCCTTACCTAGACTTGTTCATGATAGTCTTTATAGATGATATCCTGGTGTACTCCCGCAGCCAGGAAGAGCCAGTACCTCAGAGTGGTTCTTCAGACTCTAAAGGATAATCATCGATATGCTAAGTTTTCGAAATGCGAGTTCTGGTTGAGTTCGGTTGCATTTCTGGGTCGTATTGTATCAGTATAAAGTATTCAAGTGGACCCAAAGAAGATTGAGACGGTCAAGAATTGGCCTCGACCAGCTTCAGTGATCGAGATTCGAAGTTTCTTGGGTTAGCAGGTTACTACCATCGGTTCGTAGAGTGGTTTTCTTCTTTCAGTCCCGATGACCAAGTTGACCCGGAAGGGTGCCCAATTCAGGTGGTCAGATGAGTGTGGGGTGAGCTTTCAGAAGCTCAAGACAGCTCTAACTACGATACCAGTGTTGATTTTTCCTACGGTTTCAGGGCCTTACACAGTCTATTGTGATGCTTCCCGTACTAGGCTTGGAGCAGTATTAATACAGGATGGAAAGGTTATTGCCTATGCCTCGAGACAGTTGAAAATCCATGAGAAGAATTATCTGGTTCATGACATAGAGTTAGTAGCGGTTGTTCATGCTTTGAAAATTTGGAGGCATTATCTATATGGTATAGCATGTGAGGTACACACGGATCACATGAGCCTTCAATACTTGTTCAAGCAAAAGGAGTTGAATGTGCGTCAGAGGAGATGGCTAGAGTTGTTGAAAGATTATGGTGTTACTATCTTGTATCACCCAGGTAAGGCTAATATGGTGGCTGATACGTTGAGTAGAAAGTCTGCCAGCATGGGTAGTCTTGCTTATATTCCGGTCAGCTAGAGACCGCTTGCTTTAGCTGTCCAGGCTTTGGCCAACCGACTTGTGAGATTAGATATTTCTGAGCCTAGTAGAGTGTTGGCTTTCACAATCGCTCGTTCTTCTCTATTGGAGCGTATCCGCGAACGACAGTTTGATGATCCCCATTCGTGTGTCCTGAGAGACACGGTACAACGTGGAGGTGCCAGAAGGTAACCTTAGGTGATGACAGGATGTTGAGATTACAGGGGCGAATTTGTGTGCCCAATGTTGATGGAATTCGAGAGTTGATCTTAGTGGAGGCCCATAGTTCTCGGTATTCTATTCTCCCGGGCGCCGTGAGATTTACGATAATAAGAGTGCTCATGATTGGTAGAGAATACTTAGGCAAAATTATAGAAGACATAGCGGGAAGGATTCCGACAATTGGGGAAATTATAACTTTAGACATCCTTAATCTTTTCTCTAACCCTTAGTATATTTAGTTGTTAATTTAGTAGTTTAATTTGTTAGTTAATTAGTTAAACACAAGAATCTTAATATTTATAGCTTAGAAATTGTTCAAGCTTGTCTTCTTGGTAATAGTGAAAAGTTACAGCTAAGCCTTAGTTCTCTGTGGGATTCGACTACGGACTTGTAAACCGGTTTATATTTGCAAGGACCGCATTGTCCTTTTTAGAAGGCATAGTTGGGTGTGATCAAATTTTGGCACTGTTGCTTGGGAACTAACGTTGTAGTTTCTGACTGAAACAAGGGGCGGGTCTTTATCGTAGGTGTACATATTGCTCGGTTTCAAGTTTGAACTTTTATTTTATTATTTGATTTTTTATTATTATTGTTTATTTTAGTTTTATTTGTTTATTTGAGAAACATGACATCATGAAATTATGATAATTTTGTTGTTGATAATTCTTATTTTGATCCTCCTTATGCATATTGTGAAGGAAACCACCCAAGGCAAATTTATCAAAATATTTCTGAGAGCGAGTTTTGTGCACCAACTCAATCTTATGTGTGAAATATGTGTGATATGTGTGGTGGTCAAGATGGTCACTTTCACGGTTGTGCTTATATTTATTACCTTCCCCAACCACTTACGTTGATGGTTCTTCTTTTTCTGGCGAAGTTAATAGGAACAGAGAATCTCGAAAAGCTGACCTGAAGAAGCTCGAAGATATGTTAAAGTGCATTTTGTAACAATAGAGTAAATTACTACTGCGGATAGAAAGGCACGACGAAACTATTCACAACTTGAAAGTTCACATGAGTCAACTGGTTGACGTTTTTAATGATCAACAAGCCAATACCGTGATTAGTATCCAAGAAAAGTGTGAATTAGATACATAAATTGATGAGCTAGAGGAGGATGCTAGAGTAGAACACCAAAAATCAATCGCACTAGATTTTGAGGATGTCGATGTTGTAGAAGAGATACTAGAGTCAACCAAGGATATTTGTAACGACCCAACTTGTCGTTACGGGAGTTATCGCCCCGTTTTCTTAATTTAATATCTCAATATGCTATTTTAAATGTGTTTGGAAAGTTAGAAGCAAATCGGAGAGATTTTGAATAGAAATGAGGCCATAAATCCCTTTATGAGGAGAATAGGTTGGAAAAGTCAACCGAATGTTGACCGATGAGGTAAACGGCCCGGAATTGAATTCTGAGGATACGACTAGTTTCATGTAAAGATTTAAGGCTTAAGAGCGAAATCAGAAGTAATTTTGGAGGTTCGGTGAAGAAGTTAGCATATTTTGGCGAAGTTAATATTTTGGCGGATTCCGGTCGATAGGTGATAGTTTGATCAGAGGGTCGGAATGGAACTCCGAGAGTTTCTGTAGCTTCGTTAAGTGAATTTGGACTTGTCCGCAAAATTTCAGGTCATTCGGACATTATTTGGTCGGGTTTAGGATCGAATGTGAGTTTTGGAAGAAATTGATAAATTTAGGCTTGAATCCGTGGTAATTCGATGATTTTGATGATATGTGATGTGATTTGAGGCCTCGACTAAGTCTGTGATGTGTTTTCTGACTTGTTGGTGCTTTTGGTTGAGGTCCCGGGGGTCTCGGGTGTATTTTGGGTGAGTACGGACATCCCGGAACATAGAAAATGGAAGGGGCAGTCATTGGGACGTGGACCGCTGTCCTTTTGGCGCGGCCGCGCTGGCTGGGCGCGGACCGCGGTCATTTCTGTGCGGTCCACGTAGGTGGAAAAAATTTTCAGATCACTCGTCCTACTTCGGAAGCTCATATCGTTTTATCTACAAGGAATTTTGAGGTGATGCAAACAGGAAAGTTGTAGCCCTTCGTGTCTAGTTTCCAGAACACTAAAGAAATCATAATTTGGACATCTGTAGCGAAAGTTATGGTCAAAATGCCAAAGCATGTCACTGCAGAGCAAACTGCGAGGCCGCGGCCATTTTTGTGCGGCTGCGGGGACTGGGCGCGGACCGCGGCCATTTGTGTGCGGTCAGCACTGCTGGAATCCGAGGGTTACTCTATAAATACGAGGTTTTATGTTTTATTTGATTTTTGGACCTAGAGAGCTCGGATTTTGGCGATTTTTCGAAGGTTTTTCAAGAAATTCATTGGGGTAAGTGATTCCAACTTAGATTTGGCTAGATTACATGAATATATCATTGAATCCATCATTTAATTTGTTACTTGGGATGGAATTTTGGAAGAAAATTGATGAAATCTCCCAAAATGTAAAATAAAGATTTGAAGGACCATTTGTGGTCCGAATTGGGAGTTCTTGGTATGTACGGACTCGTGGAGAGACGAGGATTCCGAAAATGTGAGTTTTATAATTTTTTGAGAAGCGTACCAAAAGTCAGGTTTTGATAACTTTGTGGGTTTTGATGCAATTTGGGTTATTTCGAATGGGTTACGTGAATTTAGCATATATTGATGTATTATCATTGATTTTGAGCAGATTTGGCAACCGAGGAGATTGATTTGCGAGACAAACGTAAGGCGAACCGATGCTTCTACCGGTTCGATGTGAGTGGTAGTAGTAAACAATGTACTGAGGGTTTTAAACCCCGTACTAGCACTTCACAGTGCTTTATTGAGATGAGACACGTGTTCTCTGACAAGCGTAGTGACATTGTGATTGGGGGTTCGGACTTAGTCCTTCCCGGCTAATAGAATACTCTGTTGTATGACTGTTATTGAGATTATAACTGTACAATAGGGCTAAAAGCCATGTTTGGGGCCTTGTGCCGATCTGTAGAGCATTAGGGAACCTATAGAGCTAGGTGACCCTTATATCGTGTTGGAAACATACACTCAGCCGTAGCTCTAGCTATATAGCATAATATGAGCCCGTACTAGATGTGTACATTGAGAGAGATTATCTAAGGTGGAATTCCATGTTCTAGTTGAGTGGGCCCTGAAAGGCCAAGTCTATACCGATTGAGATGAGATAGGGTCGAGGACCCACTATGAGATGTTATATTGGGCCCGAAAGGCCAAGTCTATATTGAGCGAGATAGGGTCGAGGACCCACTCGGAGATATTATATTGGGCACGAGAGGCCAAGTATATACCGACCGGGATAGGGTCGAGGACTCGACTATGAGGTATTATATATATACCCATGTTGGATCGGGCTGCACACCGCGGCGGTTTATATATTGGATCGGACCGCACGCCGCGATAATATACATGTAATATACATGCGGGACGGATTGCACTCCGCGGTATTATTGCGCTTGGGCTGTAGGAGCCCCTTCGGAGTCCGAGTCCGCACACATTCTCAGTGAGCACCGGTGTATATTATGGGATCGGGCTGCACGCCGCAGCGCAGTATAGAGATATATACATATATATATATTGGATCGGACCGCACGCCGCAGTAATATTTGTGTGGATCGTGCTGCACGCCGCAGTATTATAGTGCTTGGGCCTAGGGAGCCCCTCCGAAGTCTTTATAACCCCCAGTGAGCGCCGTCGATGTTAAATGGAGTGGGTTGCGCGCCGCAGCGGTATATGTATTGGAGCGGGCTGCGCGCTGCAGCGGTATATGTATTGGAGCGGGCTGCGCGCCGCAATATCATACTTATTCATATTCATATATATACTGAAATATTTATATGTTATAGACAGATGTATATGTCTCCATATATTGAGATGGCTGTATACCGTAGTGGTATGAGCGAGGATGTGGTCAGTGTGGGACCTAGATGAGATAGATGTGGACTAGTGATCAGAGTACTCATTATAGTGATGACTAACCTGTGGGGGGTTGCCTTAGAACTGTTTAGTGATAGTACATGAGTTCTTATTTTCAGTTATTGTTTATTATTGTTACTCACTGAGTTGAAATATACTCACCCCACTCCCCTGCACTTTTTGTGCAGATATACAGGTTCAGGAGGGCAGTTGAGCTATCGCAATCGCTTTATTATCCCCGTTCTCGTGAGACTTCGAGGTAGTTGTCGACGTCCGCGGGACCCGACCTCTTTCTTTTTATCATTTTGTTGTCTCCATTCCGGTTAGACTTGATTGTGTAGTAGATCTCATTTGTAGAGGCTCGGACTTGTGACACCACGATTTGGTTGGGACTATGTTCTTGTATTTCAATTTCTACACTTCTTGATTTGTTATGAAAACAAGCTAATCACGCCGATTAATCAGTATTAATTATACTTGGCCGGTAATTGGATAAGATGGTCGGGCTTGCCTAGCAATGTGTTGGGCGCCATCACGACCGGGGTTTGGGGTCGTGACAAGTTGGTATTAGAGCCTAGGTTAACAGGTCTCGCGAGTCATGAGCCGGTTTAGTAGAGTCTCGTGGATCGGTACGGGGACGCCTGTACTTATCCTCGGGAGGCTACAAACCTTTAGGAAAGTTTCAAATTCTTGGAATTCTCATCGTGCGTGTTTTATTCAGCTTGAGATGTAATTCTTGAAATTCCTCCTGCACATTGATGCGCGCACTCGAGTGCTTAGTGATAAATTTCCCTTGATAGCTTGTGATTCCCCTGTCACACCTCCCTTTTTACTACCCCAACATGCGTAAGGTGTATAAATACACTTGTAGGGTATACCCCGACGCTCAATTACCCGATACGGATAAAATAACGTAAGGGAAGGAGTTTTTCCAATTTAAGGACAATCGGTTCGGGATATATTTAGAGATTAATCAGAGTCGCCACTTGGGAATGACAATGGTGTCCCAAGTCACCGGTTAATCCCGAATCCGAGGAATTTTGACTCTTTGAAATGTCTGCGAAGCAGAGGTCCGGATAAGGAACTCTGTTAACCCGGGAGAAGGTGTTAGGCACTCCCGGATTCCGTGGTTTTAGCACGGTCGCTCCACCGGCGTTCTTGACTTTCGTTTGACTCAATTATAAGTTTTAAACAACATAATGTGCTTTTACGTTAAATGTCATTTTTTAGGAATTTGCGACATTGCGGAAAACACGCCTCGAGTCATACCGCAACCAGTACGCCTATGACTTTTGGTGTATTCCGGCTTTGCCGAGATTTGGATTTGAGTCACACCAAGTGCACACTCGTTCATAGGAAGGTATATTAAAATCGTGCCTTAAAGTAACGTCTATCGGCTTTCAAATCTTTTGGGAGAAGCTATGGAATTAGCTATTAGCTTTCCCGAATCTATTTGTGTTTATATTATTATTAAATGGGGGCCCCGGTGTTATTCGGGTGAGGCTCGTCCCAAATTATTTATTAAAGAGTACTAATATTTGGCTAAGTTTTCTATATTTGTTTTTTGCCTTAATCGTAATACTAATTCTATAGTAATCCAGGCCCGTCGAATTCTTACTATTTATTGGACCTGATCTTCTTTTCGCTTGACTGGATCAGCTTCAGGTTATTGATCAATGAACCAAACAAATTCGTAGGGTAGTTCAGGCCCACGCTGTACATTGGGCCTAAACCAGATTGCAATAACAGAGGATATGGTACAGGTTGCATAAAGGAATAAATACTCAGAATTGGAAATGAAATCACATCACTTTTATTCATTTTTCAGAAGATAAGAATCACTATACAATATAATCAATACTTACACCAGATTACTACTAATTAATCTATAGATGACTGGACTACCGTTGTTCCATTTTTGCTTTCTGCCAACCCGCCTATTAACAACTTAGACATTATTTATACTAAGAAAGGAAAAGAAGGGTGATTCAACTATATTAGACAATGCTTCATCAATCTGATTATTTACTAACGTTAACTAAATTATTCCAAGCTAAGTGATATGTACACAAATTCATTATTAACTCTAGTCTAATTCAACATTATGAGATGTTTCGAACCCTATTGCGAATGAACTACTATTTCTGCCTATTTTCTTTTTGAACCCGTTACACCACTTTAAGCTATGTTTGAACACTAATTTTAACACCAGAGCTGAACCTGTTTTAACATTATTGCCTATTTTGCTTCTTATCTTTTAAACTTGTTCAAACACTAAGATTAATTAATGAAACAGATTAACTGAATGAGCTCAGTATTACTAATGTAGGCAAATGAATTAATGAGCTCTAGTTTTAATAGTACCCATATTTAGCTAAGTGATGAATGATCTACACCAACACTAACATTACACTACTGATTTCCTACCGAATTTCGTTGCCAGATTGTTAGTTTTGCAGGTGTTGTTAATCAGCTTCTGTTTTAGTACTTTTACCTAATTAAACTAAGTGGTAAACTATTTATATTATACTACTACTATACTACTACTACTATACTATTACATTGTTTATGTTCTTTGTTTCCTACTGTTACATATTACATCAGTCAAGCTATAAATGCTGAAACTAGCTAAAAGACAATATAAGATCATAACAGGGTAATTAAAATAAGGCTTCATTTCATTATTTTCAGCAGTTACATCTTCAGTGGATTGAGGAAGGTACCTGGGTCAGACGAAAAGAAACCGATGAGTCTAGGGGAAGGCAGGTAAGTAGCAGCAGTAAGGACTGAAACAACAATGAATGCAACAGTGAAGAGAAGGAATCACAGCAACACAGCAACAACCAAGTCCACAGCAAACAGAGAAGACTTAAGTAGATAACCCAGTGAAATCCGCTAGAAGACCCAGAAAATCTTACTATTCTATTGCTAATTTTCTCTCTCAAGCTTTTTGTGTCCAATGAATTTCAATTTCAATGTATTTTCCAGATTACTCTCAGAATTTTCAACCCTATTCAGATTACTCTCCCCTGGAACCCAAATGTATTTCTTATCTCACTCAGATTGGAACCCCCTTTTCAGCCCCTTTTTTGAGATATTTATAGCTAACCTTTAGGGCTGAATACTTGGGGAAGAAGTATGGGATTAATCCCACTTCTCCCCTCCTAAAATTATTCATTCTACACTTTGGTCCATATTTCAGTTACTAAAAACCCTTCCAGCATGTGCTGGAAGGTTCTAAAGATTCTCTTTTATGGCCTTTTACTAGTATGACCTTAGGGGTTTGAGATTTTTACTGATTTCCCATTTTTAGGAGACCATTATACCCCTAAATCTCTGCAAAATTGCAGAAATCAGGAGCATGAATGTCCCTATTACCCTCCTAAGTTCTTACTAGTTACTATTTTACCTTTTAATACCCAATTATGCCCCTAAGGGCACTGCTGATTTACTAGCTTGCCTAGGGCAGATTTTCAGCTTGTTTTGAACTATTTAACTAATAGCCAGCCCTAGCATTAGTATTTAAGGGCTGGCCAGTTTCATTTTTAAGAACTATTTCAAAATTAGCCATTTTTAAGTTAATTCCAGTCAATTAAGACCCATTTATTCCTAATTAAAGCTACTTGCAGGCATAGCCTGTTTTATTGTTATGATTAACCTATTTAAAAGTTAGCCAGTCTCAAGTTGAGACTTAGCTTGGGCTATCAAAGCCATATACTGAACAGCTGGGCCCAAAACCTTTACAGGTTTGGCCACTTTGCTGTTCAGGGCTCAATATAGAGCCTGGGCTAGTCTGCATTTGCAGACATAGCCCCTTTGCACAACCAGCCACTGTTAAACAGTGAGCTGTGTGTTAGGGCTTACAGAATTGGTCAACCCTTTGCAGCGTTGACCATTCTTAGGCCAATTATTAAACCTATAGCCTAATTATGATCATTTTCAGTGTTTTACCTATTTAAAAACTAACCACCTTCATAGAACCTAATGCTAACAACTATAACCAATTCACCTAGGGTTCAAACAGTGTTAATCAAACACTTACACTCAACCAGAACCAGTAAACTAAATCAGTTTCAAACATGGATTGCATATTAAGACACATAAGATCAAACAAAATGTAATAATCAACCAAAACTCAGAGAAGGCAATTGATATGGTTGAATTTCAGTTGATTAATTCACATTATCTAATTTTATGAGACAAAGTATGAAATCATGCTAATTAAGACTTAATAACTACCAGTTTCAGTCACATGAAAGTTTGAACAACTCAGAATCACCAAGGTTCAAGGCACAAACAAGCTCAGAATATTAAACTCTAAGAAACAGGATTCATGGTTCAACTAACCTAAGCAGGGTAATTAGAGTTCATTTTTAAGTGCTACCCTAGCTTGATATATGCATGTTAAGAGTGGGGATGAAGAATAGGAAAGCCATGAAGAAACAAAGAATAACATTCCTAAATCTAGCACAAGTGCATGACAAATGAGATGAAGATGATGACAAGAAGAACATGGAGAAACAGTGAAAAGAGAAACCTAAGTCTATCATATGAGGGTAACATGAAGAGAAACAGACCCCAAATTGGCATACTCATTCATCAAATAAAACATATGAGAGATGATATGACAAGAATATTAGATTTGCACTAAAAATGAACACAAATGAGACCACCAGCATGTGAGCAAAGGAGTGAACCCCAGATTAAAGACAGGATAAGGGATGAATAAAGATTGCCAAGCTTTACTAAGACTAGACATGTGAAGATACAGAAAGAGAAACAATTGAGATATTGCAAGCCAACAAAAGTAATCTAATACAAATCATGAGTGACAATGAAAGACAAACCATTGAACATAGTATCAGGATCCAAACATGTAAGTTGACAGAAGAGCTATTGAAAACTAACAAGATAAAAACCCTAACAGAATAGAAGAGAGGACATGAATATCAAGATCTAATTTTGAACTCGAGAGACAAACCAAACACTTAATAACCCTAAAACATGTATTAGACTAAACATGACTAAACATGGAAGAAACAGAACATGAAAATAAACAAACAGGAGAATATGCATATGAAGATGAATAAGATGAAAGTCATCATTAGTGTTAAACTAAACCTAAAACAGTCAGAACAGAGTAATAACAAAGGATGTGAATAAGATGATTATAGAACCCTAAAACTAAACAGGTCAAAAACATACGAAGTCAGAGAACATGAACAAAGAAAGCATGAAACAGAAAAAACAAAGAAAGGACCCAGATAAAATCTATGTCTAAGCAAGAAACATGCAGTCTAATAACACAAGAAATAACATACAAAGATTAACAAGATAAAGAAGAACAGGTCTTTTAATCAGAAAAACAAACAAATAAACTAAAACTCTTCAAAGACTAATAAAAATCCTAGTTCATGCGACTAATTGATCAAAAGCATGCTAAACACACAGAAATAACAAGAAAATAGCAGGCAAAACAGGTAAACAAAGCAAACAGAAGAGGGGAGGTACTTAGCTTGCGGGGACTGTCCCCCGAGCTTCCTATTCCTTTCACTCCTCACCCTCTCTCGAACTCTCTAACTCCTTTTTATTCTTGCTTGTTTTCTTTTTCTTTATTCGTTCATGTTTCTCTATTATTTTTCAGAACCCTTTTCTTCCAATTTTTCTCTTATTCTTCTTTCAGGCCTAAAGACGAGGCCTTTTTTTGAGTTTTGACTGCAGAGGGGTGTTTGGGTGAGGGTAAAGGTGAGGTCTTGATTGGGTGTTGAATTTGGGGTCGGCGGAGTTAGGGTTCCGACGACCCTTTTTGGGATATTCGAAGCGACTGGGTTTGATTCGAGGGTAGAGGCTAGTATGGTTGGGTAGATCTCATGAAAATGAGTCGATTGGTATTGGTTTCAGGCAGTGGTTCATTGTTTGGCGATCACCGGCGAGGATTCCGGTGACCGGGATTTATGGAGAAAGGAAATTCTTGGGGTTTTCTCTGGAACAAAGAAGAAGGAGAAGAGGATATGAAGAAGGAAAGGATATTGAAAGGCCGGCGACCACCGTGGAGGGTGGTGGCCGCCATGGCCGCCTAGGGTTTTCTGGGGTTGAAGAAGATGAAGAAGGAGAGATACAGGGGCGGCTAGGGTTTGAACACATGAGAAGTGGCTGGGGGTCTTCAGACATAAGCCTTTTATAGGCTGAATGTCGCATGTAATCTCGACCGTTGATATGATGGAGATCAACGGCTGTTGGGCGCGTTACAAAAACGATGCCGTTTGGATGCTAATGAGACCAAGGTCTCGCCCGTTGGATCAACTAGGATGGACGGCTTCGATTCGATCTCGTAATTTAATTAAACCAAAAATTCCGCCATCTATCTCAACCGTTGGATAATACAATCGAACGGCCAAGATTTTCACTAATTAACAGGCTTACGGACCGGAACGTTTGGGCTCAATACACTGGGCCAGCTATCTGGACAGCATTTTGGCCCAATTTTATTATACTACACATATGTATATATCTATTTTTTTGTATTTTCTGGTTTTAATGATTTTTATGCATTTTTCTTTTATACTTTTTTTTCTTTTCTTTTATGAAAAATTATAAATCCTAATTTACTACCTACTCTAATTTTCTAGTATTTTTGGTAATTTTCTGTTATTTTTTCCTAATTTCTACTACTTAAGCTATTTTACTAATTTTCTAATTAACTAAACTAACAAATTAATTACTACTATTTTTTTTTTGATTTTTTCTAATTTTTACTTATTCAAACACACAAAAATATAACTAATTTCAAGCAAAGCAAGTAATTGCACTCAAAAACATATTTATTTTAATTTTGGAATTATTTGCCTGGTGCAAAAATCATGTGCTCACAGCTGCCCCTCTTTGCTCGGGAACACGAAGAGTTTCAGTGCAAAGATAAGTGAGCAGTAATGAGAGATTTTTGCACATCGGCATATTCCGTGAAAGCATTTTTGAAAACCTTTTGACCGCACCCTGCTTTAGAGGTTGCCTACATATCCTGGGCTAAACAGGAATCGGGTCAGTGTAGTTCGGGAAGGTCTGGCAGTTTTAAAAACTACCAGACTCACTGTTGCATTGACACTGTTGAGACCTGCTGACTTACTCCTTATTACACCGGGGGGGGGGGGGAAATGTAAAATGAAGAAGCTATTCTAAGCTATGATCCTACAATTACAATTGTTCCTAATCTAGCTTTTGCTCTTCTTCCCTTTCCGGTGATGCAGAATCTTCCTTTTTTGTTGATTTTCTTGTTTTTCTTGATGACTCTCTTTTTTGTTGATTTTCTTGTTTTTCTTGATGACTCTCTTTTTTGTTGATTTTCTTGTTTTTCTTGATCCTGAGCTGAACCTGCTCAAAACAAAACAACAAACTACCCTTTTTTCTTTTTTTTTTCTGCCCCAGTGTGGGCTTTTTAACTGTATAAACCATGCAATGCAGAAATATTCCCGTATTTGAAGGTGGGCGCCTAACAGAATTTAAACGTGCAATGCGATGCAAAAAGTATTCCCGAATTTGAAGGTGGGCGCCTAACAAAAATTAAACGTGCAATGCGATGCAGAAAATATTCCCGTATTTGAAGGTGGGCGCCTAACAGAAATGAAACGTGCAATGCGATGCAGAAAATATTCCCGTATTTGAAGGTGGGCGCCTAACTGAATTTAAACGTGCAATGCGATGCAGAAAATATTCCCGTATTAGAAGGTGGGCGCCTAACAGAATTGAAACGTGCAATGCGATGCAGAAAAGTATTCCCGTATTTGAAGGTGGGCGCCTAACAGAATTGAAACGTGCAATGCGATGCAGAAAATATTCCCGTATTAGAAGGTGGGCGCCTAACAGAAATTTAAACGTGCAATGCGATGCAGAAAATATTCCCGTATTTGAAGGTGGGCGCCTAACAGAATTTAAACGTGCAATGCGAATGCAGAAAATATTCCCGTATTTGAAGGTGGGCGCCTAACATAATTTAAACGTGCAATGCGATGCAAAAAATATTCCCGTATTAGAAGGTGGGCGCCTAACAGAAATTAAACGTGCAATGCGATGCAGAAAAGTATTCCCGTATTAGAAGGTGGGCGCCTAACAGAAATTAAACGTGCAATGTGATGCAAAAACGTATTCCCGTATTAGAAGGTGGGCGCCTAACAGAATTTAAACATGCAATGCAAATGCAGAAAATATTCCCGCATTTGAAGGTGGGCGCCTAACAGAAATTTAAACGTGTAATGCAAATGCAGAAAATATTCCCGTATTTTGAAGGTGGGCGCCTAACAGAATTTAAACGTGCAATGCGATGCAAAAAAGTATTCCCGTATTAGAAGGTGGGCGCCTAACAGAATTTAAACGTGCAATGCGATGCAGAAAAGTATTCCCGTATTAGAAGGTGGGCGCCTAACAGAAATTAAACGTGCAATGTGATGCAAAAAAGTATTCCCGTATTAGAAGGTGGGCGCCTAACAGAAATTTAAACGTGCAATGTGATGCAAAAAGTATTCCCGAATTTGAAGGTGGGCGCCTAACAGAAATTAAACGTGCAATGCGATGCATAAATGTATTCCCGTATTTGAAGGTGGGCGCCTAACGGAAATTAAACGTGCAATGCGATGCAAAAAAGTATTCCCGTATTCGAAGGTGGGCGCCTAACAGAAATTTAAACGTGCAATGCGATGCAGAAAAGTATTCCCGTATTAGAAGGTGGGCGCCTAACAGAATTTAAATGTGCAATGCAGAAAATATTCCCTCAGCCTGAGGACTGGGGAGTGGACTTTTAAAATATGTTACCTCCTCTTTTTGGTATTTTCTTTTACCAACTTATCTCTCGCCTGTGAATTTCTCCACTTATTCGGCAGACTTTCTCTTTTTGGTATTTTAAATTTTCCACATTGGTCACATTCACTTTAAAGTGATTAGTGACAATTTGTTCCTGCATGAAACAAAATTTATTAGATATAAACTGCTGGCAACTGGCATCCGCCGTCCCCACTTCTTATTGCTTCCTTTGTTTTTGCTTTTCTCATGCTGCATGACTTTCAACTTCTTGTCCCTTGCAGACTCTTTTTGTATTTTCTCATTTTTTCCATTTTTGTTTTGTTTTCTTTTCCTTTGGCCATGTTTGCCAAGCTTCTTTATTCCTTTCCCCAATCTTCTATCATTTCTGATCCAATGTTATTTCAACTTCCGTTATCAGGAGCTGGTAGTTAGCTCTCAAAAGGGTAAACAATGAAATGGAGAAAAAATGAAAGAAAGGTAAGGGTATTTTGGAGAGATGACAGAACTTATCTGGGTATTTGCTGGCTGATTCCGCTGACCATGCCATGTATTTAAACTCTGACCTAGTTCGTTCCAATCGTTATTCAGACTCCAAATCGCCTTTGACCCAAACCGATACTCTTTTTGTTGCCTTTTTCTCTTTTGATAGTCCTCACGATCGCCTTACGGTGCCTCGAAAGGTTTTCACCAATAAGACTCTCTCGTTTATTTTCTCAACCTCACAATCATCTCACAGTGCCTCGAAAGGTTTTCACTGATGAGACTCTCTCATTTTATTTCTCTCAACCTCACAATCGTCTCACAGTGCCGGCTAAGGTTTTCATTGATGAGACTCTCTCATTATTTTTTTTTTTTTTCCATTTTTCCTTTTTGTATTTCGTTTTCTGTACCACGGGTATTATCCAATGCTTCGCTCCTCCTTCGTTGTATTCGTTGTCATTTCAGAATCGATCAGAAGGTCTTTCTTTGGACTGTAACGTGGCTTTTGGACGGGTTAAGAAAGAAAGATGTAAAGGCTCAAAATTTCAACGAGGGTTAAAAATATTTACAACTCTCGGAATTATTAAAACATAACTTCTGCCCCAGTTTCAATATGTGGGGAATTTTTGGATTTTTCTTTATTGTGATTGAACCTCAGAGAGGCTGCCTACGTACCCTTTCGGGATCAAGTCAGACGTAGTTCATCCAACTTTATAAGTTAGATGGATTTCTTTTTGACTTTTTCCCGATTTTTGCCTTTTTTTCTTTTTTTTTTTTTCATTTTTCATTTTTCATTTTTTTTCATTTTTTGTCATTTTTCCATCATTTCATTTTTCGTTCTGGCAATTTCGATCTTATTATACTAGAGCAGTTCCGAGAGAGGGATATGAAAGAATTCATTCATTAAGGCTCAAAGGGGTTAACAATGGATAAAGTGTTTGGATAGAGAATAAAATGCCTTCGTCATTTCAATTCCAAAATCACAACAAAATACAAACATACAATTGAAAAGGAATCATACATAGTATCTTTTGACCGCATCCTGAATTGATAGCAGTCTCTACGCACTTTCCTTCAACATCGGTTAAGTATAATGCTCCATTGGACAACACCCGTGATACCACGAACGGTCCCTGCCAATTCGGTGCAAACTTGCCTTTTGCCTCTGCCCAATGTGGTAAGATACGCCTCAATACCAGTTGTCCGACTTCAAACGTTCGAGGTCGTACCTTCTTATTATATGCTCTGGCCATTCTCCGCTGATACAACTGTCCATGGCAGACTGCGGCCAATCTCTTCTCATCAATCAAATTCAACTGTTCTAACCAGGCCTTTACCCATTCATCGTCATCTATCTCAGATTCGGCTATAATTCGCAATGACGGTATTTCTATTTCTACGGGTATAACAGCCTCCGTTCCGTACACCAGTGTATAAGGTGTGGTTCCGATTGAAGTACGTACCGTCGTGCGGTAACCCATGAGAGCAAAGGGTAACTTTTCATGCCACTGCCTGGATCCCTCCACCATTTTTCGGAGAATCTTCTTGATGTTCTTATTTGCTGCCTCTACTGCACCATTCGCCTTTGGCCTGTAAGGCGTGGAATTGCGGTGTGTGATCTTAAACTTTTCACAAACTTCCGCCATGAGATGACTGTTTAAATTGGCTCCATTGTCCGTGATGATCACCTTGGGGATTCCAAATCGACATATAATATTCTCATGCACAAAATCCACCACCGCCTTCTTCGTCACTTGTAACGACCCGGCCCGTCGTTACGGGAATTACCACCCCGTTATGTTGCATTTACATATCTTATGCTTTTATATCAGTGTTAGAACCTATCGGACGAGTTAGGAATGAATTGAATTGAAAATGAAGCAAATAGCATATTTGAAGGAAGTTTGAATATGGAAAGTCAACCTAGAGTTGACTATTGAGTTAGAGTGCTCGGAATCAGATTCTGATGATTCGACTAGTTTCGGGGGATCATTTATGACTTAGGAGAGCAATCAGAATTGAATTTGGAGCTCCGGTGTAGTTTTAGGCTTGAATTGGCTAAGGTTGAATTTTGGCGAAATCCGAATGGTAGGTGAGATTTTGATCCGGGAGTCGGAATGGAATTCCGACAATTGCAGTAGCTCCGTTAGGCGATTTTGGATGTGCCTGCAAATTTTCAGGTCATTCGGACGTCGTTTGGTCGGGTTTTTCATCAAATGTGTAATTCGGAAAGTTTTAAGGAATGTAGGCTTGAATCCGTGGTTAATTGGTAAATTTTATATGCCTAGACTCGTATCGAGACGAGGATTCCGAATATGTAATTTTTGTAATTTTTCGACAAGTGTACCAAAAGTCGGGTTTTGACAACTTGTGGGTTTTGATATAAATTGGGTTATTTCGAATGAATTTCGTGAAATTAGCGTATATTGATGCATTCTCTATGATTTTGAGCAGATTTGGCATCGGAGGAGATTGATTTGCGAGGCAAGCGCAAGGCGGATTGAAGCTTCTACCGGTTCGAGGTGAGTGGTAGTAGTAAACAATGTACTGAGGGTTTGAAACCCCGTACTAGCACTTCACAGTGCTATATTGAGATGAGACACGCGTTCTATGACGGGCGTGGTGACATTGTGATTGGGGGTTCGGACTTAGTCCTTCCCGACTAATAGTATATTGTGTGTTATGACTGATAATAAGTTTATAACTGTGCCATTGGGCTAATAGCCATGTTTGGGGCCTCGTGCCGATCCGTAGAGCATTAGGGAACCTATAGAGCTAGGTGACCTTTACATTGTGTTGGAAATATACACTCAGCCATAGCTCTAGCTGCATAGCATAATATGAGCCTGTACTAGATGTGTACATCGAGAGAGATTATCTAGGGTGGAATTCCCTGTTCTAGCGAGTGGGGACTGAAAGGCCAAGTCTATATCGACCGAGACAGGGTCTAGGACCCACCGTGATATATTATATCGGGCCCGAGAGGCCAAGCACATATTGACCGGGATAGGGTCGAGGACCCATTACGAGGTATTATATACATATACCTATATTGGATCGGGCTGCACGCCGCAGCAGATACCTATATTGGATCGGACTGCACGCCGCAGTAGTGTACATGTAATATACATGTAATATACATGTGGGACGGATCGCACGCCGCGTATTATTGCGCTTGGGCCGTAGTGAGCCCTTCGGAGTCCGAGTCCGCACACATTCCCGCGAGCGCCGGTATATTATGGGATCGGGCCGCACGCCGCGGCGGTATAATTATATATGTATATATATATATATCGGATCGGACCGCACGCCGCGGTGATATATGGTGGACCTGGCCGCACGTCATAGCACCATAGCGCTCGGGCCTAGGGAGCCCCTCCGAAGTCCGTATACACCCTCGGTGAGCGCCGTCGACGTTAAACGGAACGGGCTGCGTGAGCGAGCGGTATATGTATTGGAGCGGCCGCGCGCCCGAGCATTATACTTATTCATATTCATTTATACACTTCTTAATTTGTTATGAAAACAGGCTAATCATGCCGATTAATCAATATTAATTATACTTGGCTGGTTTAATTGGATAAGATGGTCGGGCTTGCCTAGCAATGTCTTGGGCGCCATCACGACCGGAGTTTGGGCCGTGACATCACTGCCTTGAATGTCTTAGCTTCAACCCATTTGGTGAAATAATCAATTGCAACCGGAATGAACCTGTGCCCATTAGAAGCAGCTGGATCTATTGGGCCGATAACATCCATGCCCCAAGCAACAAAGGGCCAAGGTGCTGACATTGTATGCAACTCATAAGGTGGGGAGTGGATCAGATCCCCATGTACCTGGCATTGATGGCATTTCTTTACATACCGGATACAATCACGCTCCATAGTGAGCCAGTAATACCCTGCTCTCAAAATCTTCTTTGCTAAAACATAGCCACTCATGTGGGGTCCGCATACTCCAGCATGTACTTCAATCATAATTTCATCTGCTTGTTGTGCATCTACACACCGCAATAAACCCAAATCTGGTGTTCTTTTGTATACCACTCCTCCACTAAAGAAAAATCCATTGGCTAGACGCCTGATGGCTCTCTTCTGGTCTCCGGTGGCTTGCTCCGGGTATTTGCCAACTTTCAAGTATTCTCTAATATCATGATACCACGGCTCTCCATCCGACTCTTCTTCCACAACGAAGCAATAAGCATTCTGATCTCGGACTTGGATCTGGAGCGGATCTATATATGTCTTGTCCGGATGATGCAACATAGAGGACAATGTGGCCAAAGCATCCGCAATCTCATTGTGCATTCTTGGGATGTGCTTGAACTCTATAGCCTGGAATCTTTGAGACAACTCGTGTAAACAATACCGATATGGTATCAATTTCAAATCTCGTGTCTCCCATTCCCCTTGAATTTGGTGTACCAAGAGATCCGAGTCACCCATGACCAAAATCTCTTGAATACCCATGTCAATGGCCATCCTTAATCCCAAGATGCATGCCTCATATTCGGCCATATTGTTGGTACAGAAAAATCGAAGCTGAGCTGTGACGGGATAGTGTTGTCCCGTACTTGAAATAAGTACCGCTCCTATACCAACGCCCCTGCTGTTGACAGCTCCATCAAAGTACATTTTCCATCCCGGCCTCTCCTCTTGCTCCACCTCTTCGACAAGCATTGCCTCTTCATCCGGAAAGTATGTTTTCAATGGCTCGTATTCATCATCCACCGGATTCTCGGCTAAGTGGTCCGCAATAGCTTGTGCCTTCATTGCCGTACGAGTTACATAGACAATGTCGAATTCCGTGAGCAGAATCTGCCATTTGGCCAGTCTTCCCGTAGGCATAGGCTTCTGAAATATATACTTGAGAGGATCCAGTCGTGATATCAAGTACGTGGTGTATGCTGACAAATAATGCTTTAGCTTCTGAGCTACCCAAATCAATGCACAACAAGTTCTTTCCAGTTGGGTATACTTCACCTCGTAGGATGTAAACTTTTTGTTGAGGTAGTATATGGCTTGTTCTTTCTTGCCTGTCTCATCATGTTGACCCAGTACACAACCGAAAGAGTTATCTAGCACCGTCAAATACAAAATCAGAGGACGCCCTGGTTCTGGAGGTACTAACACCGGAGGATTAACCAAATATTCTTTGATCTTGTCAAAGGCTTCCTGACACTCGTCGGTCCACTTCACTGCTGCATCTTTCTTCAGCAACTTGAAAATTGGCTCGCATGTTGATGTCAATTGAGCAATGAACCGACTGATGTAATTCAACCTTCCTAATAAGCTCATGACCTCCTTCTTATTCTTCGGCGGGGGTAGACTTTGAATAGCCTTGATCTTTGACGGATCCAGTTCAATACCTCGCCGACTCATAATAAACCCCAGTAATTTCCCTGAAGGTACTCCAAAAGCACACTTCGCCGGATTGAGCTTTAGATTGTACCTCCGAGTCTTTGGAAAAACTTCCTCAAATCTCTCACATGATCAGGTTGTTTTCTGGACTTTATGATGACATCGTCCATATATACTTCAATTTCTCTATGCATCATATCATGAAACATAGTAGTCATTGCCCTCATGTAAGTTGCCCCGGCATTCTTCAATCCAAACGGCATTACTCTGATAACAGTACGTTCCCCAAGGTGTAATGAAGGCGGTTTTCTCAGCATCTTCTTCGTCCATCGGGATCTGGTGATAACCAGCATAACAGTCCACAAACGAACCGATTTCATGCTTGGCGCAATTGTCGATCAATATGTGGATGTTTGGCAATGGGAAGTCATCCTTCGGACTGGCTTTGTTGAGGTCTCTATAGTCTACACACACTCCGGTTTTGCCATCTTTCTTTGGGACCGGCACAACATTTGCCAACCAGGTGGGGTATTTGGTAACTCTTATGACCTTTGCTTCAAACTGCTTATTCACCTCTTCCTTTATCTTTACGCTAATGTCCGTTTTGAATTTTCTCAGCTTTTGTGTCACTGGCCGGTATTCCGAGTAGGTAGGCAACTTGTGTACCACCAGATCTGTGCTAAGCCCGGGCATGTCATCATAGGACCAGGCAAAGATGTCCTTAAATTCATGTAACAACCTTATCAATTCATCCCTGAGGGGTGCCTCCAAATGCACACTAATCTTTGTTTCTCGGACATCATCTTCGCTCCCCAAGTTTACGGATTCCGTATCACTCAGATTCGGCTTGGGTTTTTCCTCGTATTGTTTCATGTCCTTACTTATTTCCTCCAGGGCTTCCTCATCCTCACATTCTATTTCACTATCTTCCTCGATTTCTTGTATAGTAGCGTGATTGTCGGAACTGGGTCTAGAATCCTTCACGCATGACATGGCATTGGAATCAACACATGCAAAACTGTACAAAAGGAAAAATAAAGAAAAATAAGGCAAAAGTGAAAAAAAAGGAAAAACTGCATTTCATTAATAAAAGAAGCGAACAATGTTCGGGATACATGGTGATTTTTTTTCATGAGGGGAATGGGGAAATTATAAAATAACAATTTTCGGGGAAACAATGATGAAATTTTGAGCTAACTACCAAGACTCCTTCCGGATAAGGAAAGGAGTAGCTTCCCAATTGTTCAATCCACAAATTGCACGTCCATGTTGCTCGTGCCTTCCCCTGCTTCAATCGTATTCACCTCCCAAAACATTTTCTCAAAACCAAGCATTTCTTCATCAAGTTGGGTCTCAATGCACTTTGTCGCAGCAGATGGTTGATATTTTATACCAGGCCTGATGAAGGTGTCGGATAATTTGGGTATGGGTTTGGGCAAGGTCCAGTTCTTTTTGGCTTTAGAGGCTCTTTGGATATCGGCAAAGGTGGGTTTGAACCCTAAGCCGAATGTACCTTTATTCTCCGGAAGCTGAACTGGTTGAATGACTCCCTGCAGTGTTTTGCCTAATCCCCTTCCCGGTGCAAATCCGTTTCTCAGCATTTCTCTGGCCACCATCACAGCAGTTGGTGCCATCATCGGGGTTGGTAACTTTTCTCCTTCAGCAACTTTGTTCACTTCTACAGCATCCGTCACTTGGTAGACCTAAGGACCCCGATCCCCATCAGTACCGTCAAAAGGTGCTACCACATTACAAGCATTTTCCTCTCCGTGTACAACAATCTCTTGCTGCTCCCATTCAAACTTGACCATCTGGTGTAGAGAAGATGGTACCGCTTTGGCCGCATGAATCCAGGGTCGACCTAACAACAAGTTATACGATACGGCGATGTCGAGCACCTGGAACTCCATCGTAAAATCAACGGGACCGATGGTCACTTCCAAAATAATATCTCCCAACGTGTTCTTACCTCCGCCGTCAAACCCTCTCACATTGATACTGTTTCTCCGGATTCTATCCGGGCTAATGTTCAGCTTCCCTAGAGTTGACAGCGGACAAATATTCGCGCTCGATCCATTGTCAATCAATACCCTAGTCACGACTGACTCTTCACTCTTTACCGTGAGGTACAATGCTTTATTGTGTTCAGTTCCTTCCACCGGCAACTCCCTATCAGAGAAGGTGATTCTATTGGACTCGAAAATTTTGCTGGTAATCTTCTCCAAATGACACACCGAAATCTTCTCCGGAACATGAGCCTCATTTAGAATCTTCATAAGAGCCTTCCGGTGCTCCTCTGAATGTATCAACAAAGATAACAAAGAAATCTGGGCCGGGGTTTTTCTTAACTGCTCAACCACTGAGTACTCTTGCGACTTCATTTTCTTAAGAAATTCCTCTGCTTCCTCCTCCGACACTGGCTTCTTCGGTTGACTTTCTTTTACCGTTTTCATCTTTCTCAGTTCCTCTGAAGCAAAACACCTTCCGGATCGAGTAAGTCCATGCGTTTCATTAATTTCACCAGAAATCTCTTTTCCCTTGTAAACTACTGTTACCTTATTATAGTTCCAAGGCACAGTCTTTGTATTCACCACTGGCATTTGCACTACTGGTTTTATGATTACTGGCTCTGCATTTGCTCCTTTCACAGTCACGATCGTCTTTGCACCTGGAACTACCACCTTTAAACCTCCCATCACTATTGGCTTTGGTTTCTCAACAATTACTTCCTCTTTCACAATTTCTTTCTCTAACTTGTCACTCGACTTTATCATCATGACGGCCTGAGATGGTTTTTGATTGCCATCACCCCGCACCAGTTCTATCATATTCGTTTCGTGGTGATTCGGCAATGGATTCTGGGTAATGTTTGGGGCTTCGGGAGCCTGCACTTCAATTCTCCTCTCATCGATAAGATCTTGAATGGCATTCTTTAATTGCCAACACTTCTCAGTATCGTGGCCCAATGTTCCTGAACAATATTCACATCTGACAGAAGAATCAAGATTTTTCGGGGGTGGGTTCGGATTTTTTGGTGCGATTGGTCTCAACATTCCCAATTCTTTCAACCTGTGGAAAAGACTGGTATATGACTCTCCGAGAGGAGTGAATGTCTTTCTTGCTTTGTTTCTCCAATCAGCGTCCGGCCCGGGTCTATTCTGGTTTCGGTAAGGTTTAGGGGTTGGGTATGTGTTTTGGGTATGGTACACATTGTGTGGAGCTTGAGCTCTCCACACGTGGGGTGGTGGTGGTGGATAAGCTTGGGTTTGAGGGTGATGGTAATGTGGTACGGTCGGTGGGTATGGTGGTGGTGGTGGGTTATATGGGCTCGGTGCATTGTAGGGATTTGGCGGGTAAGATGGTGGTGGTGGATTATATGGGGTTGACGGGCTTGGTGGGTGTTGGCGATAGGGTCTTGGTGGGTTATAATGTGGGTTGCGACTCCATGAGGCCTGCTTTCAACGGTTGCCACTTCTTCTTTCTTCTTCTTTCCCATCACTCCTCCGCTTCCACTCTGTATAGCTTGATTGGTGGCTTTGATAGCCGAAAAACTCATAATTTTGTTTGTCTTCAAACCCTCTTCTACAAAACTTCCCATTTTCACAACTTCGTTGAAACTTTTTCCAATTGCCGACACTAGATGGCCGTAGTATGTTGGATCTAAAGCTTGCAGAAAACAATCCACCATCTCTCCTTCTTTCATCGGTGGATCCACTCTAGCGGCCTGTTCCCTCCATCTAAAACCGTATTCTCTAAAGCTCTCTCCTGGCTTCTTTTCCATCTTGGTAAGGGATAACCTGTCGGGTATGATCTCCAAATTGTACTGAAAGTGACTAGCGAAAGCTTGTGCTAAATCATCCCAAACGAACCATCTTGTATGGTCCTGTCGGGTATACCATTCCAGCGCTGATCCACTCAAACTTTGGCTAAAGTACGCCATCAACAATTCATCTCTACCTCCCGCGCCTCTCATCTTGCTACAATATCCTCTTAGATGAGCTACCGGATCCCCGTGTCCGTTGTACATGTCGAACTTTGGCAACTTAAATCTTGCAGGAAGCTGCACCTCAGGGAACAAACACAGGTCTTTGTAGGCTACACTTACTTGCCCTCCCAGCCCTTGCATATTGCGGAAAGCGTTCTCAAGACTCTTCACTTTCCGAGCCATCTCCTCCTGCCCGGCACTCGCTTCTATCATGGGAGTGTGAGACTCGTGTTGTCTGAAAGTAGGCTCCGGGGGGTAATAGTGAGGATCCTGGATATGGAATATTGGTTCACTAGAAGATTTGTGGATAACAGCGGGCGGAGGTGCCACATATACAGGAGCGACTTGTGGTATAGGAGGTGGTGCTTGCTTGGTTGGAGGTGGTGGCATTTGGGAGGTGGAAGCATAGTAGTGAGGGTAGTCGGGGTAGGTGGGGGACGAGTTCATTGTTGGTGGCTCAGGGTTAGGATTGGCTGGGGGGACATATGCAGGGTTAGAAGGGTAGGCTGGTAGTGGTTGACCTCTCGACCAAGCCTGGTACATTTCAGCCATCTGTTGTCTTAACTTGTACATTTCTTCTTTCATCCCCGCCACATCCACGATCTCTTCTTCGTGAGCAGGGTCTACAATGGTTGCCTCGATCTCCTGGGATACAGCCTTTGTCATCTTTTTGGATCTGGTGTTGTATGAGTGGGTAGCCAGTATGCCAGTTGCCTAGAAAATCTGGACTCACAAACATCAACACTTGTTAGTTGTTAGCGTATGAATAATATGTAACGACTTTAAAAACAAACACATTCGCTCGAGTCGTTATGCATCATCCCGGCCGCTGCTCACTTCAATCATCATTTTTCTTTTTCCACTCTTTTGTTTTCTTTCTTTCTTTTCTTCTTTTCTTTTTCTTTTTTTGCTTTTTCTTTTTTTCTTGCTTTTTCTCTTCTCTCTTTTTTTTCTTTTCTTGCTTTTTCTTCTCTTTTTTTTTCCTTGCCGTTTTTATAATCACGCTCCTATTTATTTGCCTAGCGGATATGAAGGAAATGACATAAAGTAAAAGAATTGGTAACAACACTTTGTTTTCTCATTGATGATTCAAAACCTTGATTACAAAGCGATGTTTAAGAAAAGAAAAATAAAAGATGATGCATGACCTAAGAGTACATTAATGCACCTAGTGCCCGCGAGGCATCGTTCGGCCTTGCCGCGGGCCTATATGCTAAACCCCTTGGAAGCCTATCCAGGTCGGCCATGACTTGTTGTACAAAAAACTTCACTGCAGATACAAAAGTCCTCCGAGTCATATCTTCACAAAGCTGAGTCTTCTGGGTGATGTACTGGGCGATGCGAACAATCTTTTCTCTGATGACCCCTTTTTCTTGCAATAACCGGCTTATTTGTTGATTGCGAGCGTCCAAGACATGTTGGTTGTCCTTTTGCACCTGTTGTAGCTCCAATTTTAATCTAGCCATGGTCGTGTAGCAATATTCTCTTTCTTCCTCAAGATCTTTGATAATCTTGTTGCTTTTGGCCGTGGCTGAGATTATTTTCTTTCTAAGCTGGACTACTTCAGCATCATGCTTGTCTTGCAGTTGTTGAACCAATTTGGCTCTCTTCTCAACATCTTTATCCATTTGCTTCCGAGCCATGACTAACTCTTTCTCCGCTTTATCCAAATCGAAGCTATAGTCATTTACCTTTCGCCGGAGAATCTCAATTAACTTTTCATCCCGGGCCGAGCGAACTGGGGTCTCGGATGCAATTTTCATTTGAGCCATTTGAGCTTTCAATATCTCATTCTCTTTCTTCAATTGCTTCTTCTCCACTTCATCGGATGCCGCTTGTAAATCGCTTTCGAAATGAAGATTTCTCAGTTTA
>JASVEL010003380.1:0-67883 GCA_032618575.1 Nicotiana noctiflora
ATACGCCATATAGATAAGGCCTCCAAATCTTCAAGGCATGAAAAATAGTAGCTAATTCTAAGTGGTCAATAGGGTAGTTCTTCTCATGGGGCTTTAACAAGTGAGAAGAATATGCAATAACTCTACCCTCTTGAATCAATACAAAATTGATACAAACTCTCGAAGCATCACAATACACCGTGTAAGAACCTGAAGTTGATGGCAATACAAGTACCGGAGCTGTGGTTAAGGCCGACTTGAGCTTCTGGAAGCTCTCCTTACATTCATTAGATCACACAAATAGAGCATTCTTTTGTGTCAACTTCGTCAAATGAACATGCAGTAATAACCTGCCAAACCAAGGAAACTCGGGATCTCAGTAGCTGGGGAAGGTCTAGGCCAACTCTGCACCGCCTCGACCTTCTGTGGGTCAACCCGAATACCATCACTGGACACTACGTGTCCCAAAAAAGTCACAGTATTAAGACAAACTCATACTTAGAAAACTTTGCATAAAGCTTCTCCTCTCTCAATCTCTGCAATACCACCCTCAGGTGCTGCGCGTGCTCCTCCTAGCCGCGAGTACACCAGGATATCATCAATAAACACTATCACAAAAGAATCCAGATACGGCCGAAATGCACTGTTCATCAAGTGCATGAATGCGGCTAGGGCACTAATCAGCCCAAAAGCCATCATTAGAAATTTGTAGTGCCCATATCTCGTTCTAAAAGTCGTTTTCATGATGTCTAAATCCCTAATCTTCAACTGGAGATAACCCGATCGAAGTTCAATGTTAGATAATACACTTGCTCCCTGATGCTGATCAAACAAGTCCTCAATACGAGGTAGTGGGTACTTGTTCTTTACTATCACCTTGTTCAACTGTCTGTAATCATTGCACATTCTTATTGTGCCATCCTTCTTCTTTACAAATAACACTGGTGCACCCCAAGGTGACACACTCGGGTGAATGAACCCCTTTATCTAGGAGTTCCTGAAGCTGTTCCTTCAACTCTTTTAACTTAGCTGGTGTCATACGATAGGGAGGGATAGAAATGGGCTGAGTGCCCGGCACCAGGTCAATACCAAAATCTATTTTCCTGTCCGGCGGCATGCCCAGCAGGTCTCTGGAAACACATCCGGAAAATCCTTTACAACGGGAACCGAATCAAGACTAGGAGTCTGAGCTCCAACATCTCTAACAAAAGCCAAATAAGATAGACAACCCTTCCCAATCATTCATTGAGATTTGAGGAAGGAAATCACCCTGTCGGGTACATAATCAGTCATGCATCACCACTCGATCCTCGGAATACCTGGAATAGCCAATATAACTCTCTTGGCATGACAATCCAGAATAGTATGGTAAGGAGATAGCCAATCTATGCCAAGAATCACGTCGAAATCCACCATGCCTAATAATAACAAGTCGACTCGGGTCTCCAGACCCCCAATACTAACGAGACAGGATCGATATACATAATCCACAATAATAGTATTACCCACATGGGTAGACACATGCACAAGCAAGACAAAATAACCATGGATCTTACCCAAATGATGCACAAAATATGAAGATACATAGGAATAGGTAGATCTGGGATCAAATAAGACAGAAGCATCCATGTGGCAGACTGAGATAATACATGTGATGACTGTATTTGATGCGCTAGCGTCTCCCCTATCTGGAAGAGCTTAAAAATTGAGCCTGACCTCCGCCAGTACGGTTCTCACCCCTAAGGCGACCTCTTGCTACCTGACCTCCACACCTAGCTAACTAAGTGGGTGCTGAAGATATAGGACAAAAGGATGAGGGTTGATCCCTCTGCTGAGACTATTTACTAAGGAATCGGGCTGGAAGGGCACTCAGTGCAGGTTGGCTCTGCTGACGACCCTAATGACCCTTATGACCACGACCTAACGGAGCCCCACTAGACTTTGAACGGACTGACTGAGGAGGTCTGAAGGAATGACCTCTACTGTGCTAGAACTGGCTCCTAGATTAAGCACCACTGAAACTACATGCACCACGAGGCCTCTTAGCCTCCTTTTCATTGCGCTCTGGACGGCGATTTGTCTCAATCTGACAAGCCGCATCAACCACCTCCTCAAAAGTAACTGATGTAGACCTATCTCTAGCCATTAATATACGGATAGGATAGTTGAGACCATCCACAAATCTCCTGATCCTCTCACGATCCATCAGGATCATCCACATAGCATGCTGAGCTAGCTGTGTAAGCCTCAACTCGTATTGAGTCACTGTCATATCTCCCTACTTCAACCACTCAAACTGACAATGCAGCTCCTCCGTATAAGACTAGGGCACATACCTCTCCAAGAATATCGTACAGAACTGCTGCCATGTTAGGGGCGCTGCCCCAATAGGCCTATGCCTCTCGAAGTCCTCCCACCAATTAGATGCAGGCCTTGTGAACTGGAAGGTAGTAAAACTCACACCGCTAAACTCCAGAATACCCGCAGTACAAAGCATTCGCTGGCACTTATCTAGAAAACCCTAGTCATCCTCACCCTCAACACCACTGAATGTCGAAGGCTGAAGCCTACCAAACCTCTCCAACTGACGATGCTCGTCATCCGGCATAGTTGGAACTACATAAGCTGGGGATGGTACGACTGGTGCAGCCAGCTAAAGTGGCTGAGCTGGAGCTTCCTCAGGTACCTGTAAGCTCCGACACCGGCTCTACTGTACGAGCAACGGGGTTCTGATTTCCTCCCCCTGCCTGAGAATAAGTTGCTGCAGTAGAAGCCGCAACCACCTAGGCTAAGCCAGTACACATTGATAGGATCTGTGCTAAGGTATCCTAGAGACTCGGTATCTCAATAGGCACTGTCGGTGCCTAAGCCTGGGCTGTTGGAATACCCGTAGCTGGAATTTGATCCTGAACCTAACCCACTAACGCTGGGATCTAACCCTGAGTCTGGTCAACTAGTGGGTCAGTAGGTGTTGTCCCTGATGCCTACCTCTATTACGACCACGGCCTCTAGGTGCCACTGATGGTCATCCACCACGTCCGTTAGTACGGGTTATCACCATCTGCGAGAGAATAGAATATGGAAAATTTAGTTTTCACAATAACAACAAACCGCACGATATGAATTTCAAGAAAGTGAAGTGTTTCCTAAAAGTTTTGTAGCCTCCCGAGGATAGATACTGACATCTATGTACCGATCCGTAAGAGCCTACTAAACAGGCTCATGACTCGCGAGGCCTAGTAACCTAGGCTCTGATACCAACTTGTCATGAACGCCAAAACCTAAAGCTAGGAAAGCCAGACCAACAGTCATTTTCATATTAACAATAAGTCCGAAATCGAAAATTTAAGAAGAATATAATATTTTAGAATAATAATCCAGTAATAATAGAATCATAATAACGAAAAATGCAGAAACTGATAATAACACTCCCAAAGATCTGGGGTCACGAGTGTAGCGCCTCTAAGAAAAATCTGGATAATAATAATATCTTAACAAAATACTCAAGTTCGAAAGTATATATATAAATAAAATAGGGATAAGAAGAGTAGCCAGCTCCTGCGAACGTCAGTAGCTACCTCAACAACTCTGGTAACTCTGGAAAATGAGACTGCTCAGCTAAACCTCCAGCGCACCTAAATCTACACACAAAGGTGCGGGGAGTAGGGGTGAGTACTGAGTACTCACTGAGTAAAAAGCATATAAAATGTTTGAAGATAAGAAATCCACAAAATGCCACAAAGTAAAGCTACATCTAATAGTCTGATACCTTACTACGAACTAACAATAACAACAAATCACTGATAGCACAAGTAAATAACAATGCATGAATGCAATACAATGCATATGACCACTACGGCGTGTAGCCTGATCCATTTAACATCGAAGGCGCTCACTGGGGGTGTGTACAGACTCCCGAGGGGTTCCTTCAGCCCAAGCGTAATATATTCATATCATTCGCTACGGTGTGCAACCCGATCCATACTTAGTCTACAATATGCATATGAGTCACATAACCGTTTCAATTTATTTCTTTCCAATTTCCAATTCATTAATAAGGAAATACTTTAGTTATTTAATTTTGAGGAGAAAGTGACTTAGCAGTTCATAATACAGATTAAACCCAGGACTGAGATCAATGATTTTACAAATCATTCTATCACAATTATATTCATCCTCTAAGGATACTACAGGTCAGCACAAGTCCCCAAACATGGAATTAATCTCAGATATATTCAACACAGGGTGCATATCAATCGCCAATATAGTAATATTCTTGTTGGGGATATACCAAGTCACAATCCCTAGTCATAACCAGTCCTGAACCTGCCATGGGGTGCGAGTCACACCCAAAATAGCATCATATTGTGATAAGTCGGGGTTTCAAACCCTCAGGCCATCATATATACCAACTACTCACCTCTAACCGGTCGTGGACTCATTTGCAATGCCTTTTCCTTTCGTATTGACCTCCTCGCACGTCGAATCTAGTCAAAACCACAACGAATACATAAATATGGGTCAAAGAAACATAACCCAATCAAAAATACTCAAAAAGTACAATAATTCACAAAGTTGGTAAAACCCAAGCCCAATGCCCACTTCTCAAAAACTTTCAAAAATCATACCAACGGACTCCTCGTCTTGCCACGAGTCCGTACATATAAAGTTTATAGAAAATGGAGCTCAAGTGGCCTTTCAAATCTAAAAATTTCATTTTCAAGAACAAAGCCCTAGTTCATCACAATTTCTACCCAATTTCATGAATTTGAGTGTTGATTCTTGTATAAAATGATGTTTCCTAGTCAAGAGAATTACCTCCAAGCAATACCCATTTAAAAACCTCTTCAAATCGCTCAAAAACCTCTCTTGGCGGAGTAAAAATGGTGGAAATATTATGAGGGTCGTGTCTGAAGTTTTGCCTTAAACTGTTCTGCCCAGACGTCTGCTACTATGCAATCGCATCAGTCCAATTGCGATCGCATAGACTAAAATTTTTGGGGCCCTAAAATACTCTTATGCGATTGCATCACTGTCCATTGCGATCGCATACCTTTGCCTCCTTCAACTACACAATCACATCAGCCCACTACGCGATTGCATTGAACAAGTTTATCAACCTGTACAATCCCACACTCCTTCACGCAATCGCATAGAACAAAAATTCTACCCGCCTCAAAACCTTCTATACGATCGCAGACCTGTATATGTGATCGTATAGAGTAAAAACTCTCTGCAATTTTCTGATGCATTAAACATGCTTAAAATTGCCCGTTGGCCATCCGAATTCACCCCGAGACCCTTGGAACCTCAACCAAATGCCTGAATATGTTCTATTACTTCATTCAAACTTGCTTGTAACATAAAAACACCATCATAAACATCAAAATCATCAAATTACCATGGATTCAAGCCTAAGTTAAACTAAAACTTCCGAAACTTGCATTTGATCTAAAACTCGACCTAAACACCTCCGAATGATTTGAAATTTTACACGCATATCCAAAATCAGCTAACGGATCTACTACAACTCTCGTAATTCCATTCTGACCCTCTGATCAAAATCTCACTTACCATCCGGAATTCGCCAAAATTCAACCTTAGCCAATTGAAGCCTAATTCTACACCGAACCTCCGAATTCAATTCTGATTGTTCTCCTAAGTCATAAATCATCCCCCAAAACTAGTCGAATCATCAAAAATCCATTCTGAGCCTTCTAACTCATAAGTCAACATTCGGTTGTCTTTTCCAAACTTACCTCTCATAAAGATATTTATTGCCTCATTTCTAACCAAACTCTATCCGAATTACTTCAATTTCTCCAAAAATATATAATGAAACATATAGAAGCGTAAAATAGAAAAAAAGGGGAGGTAACTCCCATAACGACGGGTCGGGTCATTATATATACGGAGTAAGTTGAGATGGACACATGTTGTAAAAGCGGCAAAGCTCCTCCGCCAAAAGAAAGATGGAAAGACCATAACCAATTAAAAAGGATATTCATAGAACGCGTAATATCTCGGTCTGTGGACGTTCGCATAATCCGTTCCCGCTAATACCATCTCCACATGAGCATGTATGCCAAATGACGTGCGAAGGCCATCTAAATAATCATACGTTAACTCAGAACTCTCTGAAGGTTGCGCGGGGGAGTCCTTTTGGAAGTTCTTCCTAACAAAAAGTTGCTTCGGTAGCACGTTGTCCACGGTAAGGGGGTTGAGGTCCTCTTCCCATTCTCCTTCACCACCGCCAAATGGAGGCGGTACATCCGATGGCGTATTATTACGATCCCCCGGATTATTATCCCGTTAGGGGGTTTCCATAACTTCCGTTTAGGGAGTGGTGTACGATATAATAGAAAGTGTGCTTTCTAAGAAACGGTAGGGTTTTGAAAAAAGGGAGTGCCATCTTAAAAGGTCCGAAAATGCTTGCAAATTATCGAAAGTTGGATCAAGTTAAACCCTTTCCCTATTTATAGGGTTGGGTGGCATTGAAATCAAAGAGGCAAAGTTCAAACGGGCGCGAGAAACCGAGCATTCGAATGCCTTTTGTACTGCCTTGGAATACATGTAATGATGATGCATGCGGGTGATGACATCACTCTAAGAAAGAGATTGTGCGTCAGCATTTCAATAAACTCAAATGTTCACTCGTTCACTCTCATTCACGCTGCCTTCTTCAGGCATTGTCAAATTCTCCTAGAATAAGGTTCATGGTTCCGTCCATTGGGGACACACCTCGATGCATCATCAGCAATCAGATGGACTAAATGTATAGGGTCAAATTATGCCCACTACGTCTCCATGTTGGTAGGCATGACTAATGAATATATGCTAACCGAAGTAAGGGCACGCCCTAAGAATGTCAGAGTGAAGTGTATCATCGATCTCGTCGTCTCCTCGAAAGAACGCGACCAATCTCTGTATTATTTATTATTTCAAGGAGGGTCTCTTATTATATAAAGGAGGATCACAATGTTGTATAGGGGAATCTTTTTGTTGAACGAGCTCTTTCTCTCTCTATCTCTAGAAACCCATTCCTTCTCTTTCTCTCTTTCTCTCTCTTGAATATCCAATCTATTGGAAGCAATAACAAACATAATACTTATCTCTAGGTCTCATTATCTTTGATTACGATTTACCTTTGATTCACTTTAATTGTTTTCACTTATAATTAGGATTGACACCTGTAAAATTACAAGAATCAATAGAACTTGCTCCATTACGACCCAAAAACATTGTTGAATCTCCCAAGTTGTTAATCTCCCTCAATTCACGTTTTATTACATCAAGTTCGGGTACTTTAAATTCAAAAGTATCATAACCATCTTTTTCGCCATTACGATGGGAAAATCGTGTAACAAGCAATAATGCACCATTTAACTCAACTAGATAGAACTGAACTGACGCTTCCGGAAAGATACTATCTTTAAGCCAAAAGAGCAAATGTGATTTTACAATTGCTTGAGAAATACTAGGCCCTGCAATGTCAAAACCCCAAACTTTGCCAGTGTAAAGGTTTCACGGCCCTAGTTCACCAATCGTGAACATATTGTGATGTCACCTCGTCCTCACAACCAGGTAAGGCAAGTATTGCGGATAATATAATAATTGCGGAAAACAGAAACCAATTTAAATAACTAGAAGAAAACTATTTGGTATGCCACTCAGCATGTACAACTCAACAACACAAAGTCTACTAAAATTCCCCAAGACCCGGAAACTTATGGGCAACACAGGATACAGAAATGTTCAATATGGCTCCAAAACTCGAGAATATTCTAACCACCGAAAGAGAGAAAAACTAGATACTAAAGATAAAGTAAAGGGAGACTCGTCGGTCTTCGAACGCTGCATATCTACCTCAAAGTCTCTGAAATCCTCCTGCCTCACTGATTGTGAGTCTGAGTAGAGGTACCTAGATGATCCGCACATGAAAAACATGTGCAGGAAGGTCATGAGTTCACCACAGCGGTACTTAGTAGGTGTCAAGCCTATCCTCGGTTAGGTAGTGACGAGGAAAGGTCAAGGCCCTACTAAGGCAAAGATATAACAATAGCAATAATTAACAGTGTGGAAATCTGACATAAATAATAAATGCAGCAGTGTAATAAGGAAAATCAATACAGCAATAGTAACTACAAGGATAGGGTAGAACACAGAGTAAATACAACTCAATATCAAGATACCAATGAGGGTCTCCCGGGATACCGTCCTGTAGCCATTTCCTCAATTGTCCAGTGGATCTCCTAGGATACCGTCCTATAGTCCACCTCTCATAACAATACCAAAGGACCGGGATACTGTCCTATAGTCTAATCATCGATTTGTAGGGGGATCTCCCGGGATACCATATCATAGTCCCAGAATAAGGTGTATGCGATCTCGAGGGAATCGAACCCATAGTCCCAAAGTAAACAAACAAGGGGGTGCAGAGCTACCGGAATCCCACATCCGTAGTCCCAATATAAATACGCAATTCACAGCCAGAAACAAGCCAAGGAATAACATACAAAAAAAAACACAGTTAGAACTAGCCTAGCATGTTTCACATAGAGCAGCCAAAATAATATAAGCAAGTAAGTAGTCAAATCAGTTAAAGATGTTTTTCCTAATCTAACACAAGTCATAACTCCAAATAGAATAAGGAAAATAAGGATAAGGACTAAGTTTTCATAATTTAAGCAAAACACCGGGGTTTCATCAATTGAATCAAGTACGCGCTCATCACCTCACGCACAAGGCACTCATATATCAAGTAAAATCCTAAGGGAAAAGGTCCCCCACACAAGGTTAGACAAGCCATTTACCTCGAACTGGCTCAATATCACTAGAAACCGCGCCTTTACCACGAGTATCCGACTCAAAATGGCCCAAATCTATTCAATTCAGCTACACATCATAAATAATATTGCAAACAACTGATTCCACTATTAAATTTAAAGCTAGGGTGCGAAAATAGGTGAAATTACCAAAATTCCCCTCCATCCAACGTCTTGGAATCGAATAATTTTCACATTTTCAGAACCCTAGTACTTTCACGAGTCTAAGAATATAAAAATCTTCTGAATCGGAGGTCAAATGCCCGCTCAAAACACCATAGTTAGGTCTAAGAAGTTTTATCCACTTTTCATTCAAAAATACGGAATTAAAGGGTGAATTCACGATTAGATTAATGGTTTTTATTCATAGAAGAGTAGAGAATCGTTACCCAGTTATTTTCCTTGAAAACCCCTTGAAATTGCTCGCAAAACTGAGCTCCAAACCTTGAGTTTTGATAAAAATAGCAAACCGTCATTTTTGAAATGTTAAGTATTGTTCAGGTAATTAAATCATCGCGAACCTGGCAGGTGTCACGCGTTTGCGAAGAAGGAAAATATAGCCACCCCAAAATGCCCTTCACGATCGCGAAGGAAAGGATGCGAACGCTAAAGGCCCGGTCCAGTAAACTATGCGAACCCGAATAGATACATGCAAACGCGCTAAAGAAAATAAAAGGGCCAAAGATTGCCCTAAGCAAACGCGAAGATGGCCACGCGATCGCGATAAAGAAACTTACAATCCTACCCAAACGCGGTGGAAGGGCCGCGAACTCAATGAAGGGGTAGGCTACCCTATGCGAACGCGATGGCTTCCACAGACCTGCAATTTTTCTGCAACAAATCCAACTTCAAATTGCTCCGTTGAGCATCCGAAACACCCCCGAGGCCCCTAGGACCTCAACCAACACTATAGACATATTCCATAACGTCATTCAATCTTGTACCAATCTTTAAACCACCTATAACAATGCCGGAAACATGAATTTATAAAAGATTCAAGCCTAAGAACTTCAAATTCTAACAAAACACACTTTCGATCAAAAACCTATCCAAACCTCGCCCGAATGACCTAAATGTTTTCACACACATCCCAAAATCCAAATGACATGATGGAGCTATAGCAACTTCCGAAATTCAAATCGGACCCTCGGATCAAAAACTCATTATCGGACCAGAAACTCCAAATATTCAAACTTTGGCATTTCAAGCCTAAATGAGCTACGAACCTCCAAAATATATTCCGATCATGCTCCCAATCCCGAAATCTCCTAATGGAGCTAACGAAACCATCAGATTTCCATTCTGAGGTCGTCTTTACACTGTTCTAACTACGGACCATTTTTCAACTCTTAAGCTATCATTTAGGGACTAAGTGTCCCATAACACTCCGAATCCTAACATCGAACATCCCGACAAACCAAAATAGCAGAAATAAACTTAGGAGAAGCAGTTAATGGGGAAAATGGCATAAATTCCAAAAATGACCGGCCGGGTTAGTACATCCTCCTACACTTAAACACTCGTTCGTCCTCGAATGAGCATAGAGAACATACCTGAGGTAGCAAAAAGATAGGGGTACTGGCTGCGCATATCCTGCTCGATCTCCCAAGTAGCCTCCTCGGCCAGCTGACCCCACCACTGCACCTTCACTAAAGCTATGTTCTTTGACCACAACTTTCTAATATGCCTGCCCAAAATAGTCATTGGCTCCTCAATATAGGATAGATCCTTGTCCAACTGGACTGAACTGAAATTCAACATGTGTGATAGATCACCGTGATATCTCAAGAGCATCAAAACATGATATATCGGATGAACTTCGGCTAGGCTAGGAGGTAAGGTAATCTCATAAGCAACCTCCCCAACTCGCCTCAAGATCTCAAAAGGGCCAATAAACCTCGGACTCAGCTTCCCTTTCTTTCCAAACCTCGTGATGCCCTTCATAGGAGAGACTCTAAGTAGAACCCGCTCACCAACCATATATGCAACATCTTAAACCTTATTGTCCGCATAACTCTTCTATCTGGACTGGGCTGCACGGAGTCTATCCTGAATCAACTTAACCTTCTCCATTGCATCCTGAACCATTTCTGTGCCCAATAGCCTGGCCTCACCCGGCTCAAACCAACCCACCGGAGATCTACACCTCCTACCATATAAGGCCTTATACGGTGCCATCTGAATGTTGGACTGATAACTGTTATTATAAGCAAACTCCGCCAGCGATAGGAAATGATCCCATGACCCCCCAAACTCAATCATGCACGCACGGAGCATATCCTCCATAATCTAAATAGTGCGCTTAGACTGCCCGTCTATCTGGGGATGAAATGTCGTGCTCAACTCCACCCAAGTCCCTAACTCCTAGTGCATGACTCTCCAGAACCACGATGTAAACTGAGTACCTCTGTCTGAGATGATAGAAACTGGGATACCATGAAAACGGATGATATCCCTGATATAAATCTCCGCCAACCACTCCGATGAATAAGTCGTACACACAGGTATGAAATGAGTGGACTTGGTCGGTCGATCCACAATGACCCAAATAGAATCAAACTTCTTCATGGTCCGTGGGAGTCCAGATACAAAGTCCATGGTGAAACGCTCCCACTTCCACTCCGGGATATCTATGTGCTAAAGCAACCTACCCAGACATTGGTGCTCATACTTCACCTGCTGGCAGTTGAGTCATTTAGACACGTAGTCCACTATATCATTCTTCATCCGCCTCCACTAGTAGTGTTTCCTCAAGTCCTCATATATCTTCGCGGCACCCGGATGGATGGAATACCGCGAGCTATGGGCCTCTCCCAAAACTAACTCTCGAAGATCATCGATATTGGGCACACAAATCTGGCCCCTCATCCTTAATACCCCATCATACCCGATGGTCACATCTTTGGCATTACCATGCCGAACTCTATCCTGAAGAACAAGCAAATGAGGGTCAGCATATTGTTGCTCCCTCATATGATCAAATAGGGAAGACCGAGAAACCACACAGGCTAGAACTCGGCTGGGCTCCAAAAGATCCAATCTCACAAACTGGCTGGCTAAAGCCTAAACATCTATCGCCACAGGTCTCCCTGAGGCTAGTAAATATGCCAAACTCCCCAAACTCTCCGTCCGACGACTCAAGGCATCGGCTACCATATTAGCCTTGCCCGGTGATAAAGAATAGTAATATTATAATCCTTTAACAACTCTAACCATCTCCTCTGACGCATATTCAGGTCCTTCTTCCTAAGCAAGTGTTGAAAACTCCGATGGTCAGTACTGATCTCACAAGGTGCCCCATACAAATAATGATGCCAGATCTTTAAGACATGAATAATAGCGGCTAACTCAAGATTGTGGACATGGTAGTTCTTTTCATCTAGCTTCAACTGCCTAGATGCGTAGGCAATCACCCTACCGTCCTACATCAACTGTGGAAGACCCTGAACCAGTAGGCAACATCAAGATTGGGGTTGAAGTCAAAGCTGTCTTTTGCTTTTGGAAGCTCGCCTCACACTCCACTATCCATAAAAATGGGGCAGCCTTTTGGTCAATCTTGTCATATGGGCCAGAATCGATTAAAACCCCTCTACAAAGCTACTGTAATAACCTTCCAAGCCCAGAAATGCGAATCTTTGTAGTTGAGGAGGGCCTGGGCCAACTCAACTCGGCCTCCATCTTCCTCGGATCCACTCGAATGCCCTCACTCGTTACCATGTGGCCTAAAAATGCCAAAGAACTCATCCAGAACTTACATTTTGAGAACTTTGCATATAATTGCTTCCCTCTCAAAGTCTGAAGCACTGTCCTCACATGATGCTCATGATCTTCCCGACTCCGGGAATATACCAGAATATCATCAATAAAAATGATAATGAATGAGTCAAGATATGGCCTGAATATAATATTCATCAAATATATAAAAGCTGACGGGGCATTAGTCAGTCCAAATGAAATAACAAGGAACTCGTAATGACCATACCGAGTCCTGAAGGCAGTATTCAGGATATCTGGCTCCCGAATCTTCAACTGATGGTAACCTGAGCGCAAATCAATCTTGGAAAACACATGCGTGTCGTGAAGCTGGTCAAACAGATCATCAACACGAGATACATGATAACGGTTCTTCACTGTAACTTTGTTCAACTAGCGATAATCAATGCACATACGCATAGAACCATCCTTCTTCTTCACAGACAAGACATGATCACCCTATAGCGAAATACTGGGTCGAATAAAACCCTTACCCAACAATTCTTCCAATTGATCCTTAAACTAAATCAACTCAGGAGGAGCCATGCGATAGGGGGGAATGGAAATGGGCTAAGTGCCCGACAACAGATCAACACCAAAATCAATATCTCTATCGGGTGGCATGCGTAGAAGATCAGCTGGAAACACATAAGGGAAATCCCATACAACTGGGACTGAATCAACATAAGGCGTATCAACACAAACATCTCTCACATAAGCTAAATACGCGGAACACTCTTTCTCAACCATACGTTGAGATTTAAGGAAAGAGATAACTCTACTGGGAGTGTGATCTAAAGTACCACTCTACTCAATACGTGGAACACCTAGCAAAGCTAGCATAACGGTCTTAGGGTGACAATCAGGAATAGAATGATGAGGTGACAACCATTCCACTCCATGAATAAAATCAAAGTTCAAAACCACGAATACTAACCAAACACGGCCGGTAAATGTGGTCCACAATAAAAGAATCTCCCACAGGAGTAGAAACATAAATGGGGGCACTCAAAGAATCATGAGGCACACCTAAATGCAAAGCAAAACAAGAAGACACATACGAATACGTAGAGCCTGGATCGAACAGAACTGATGCCTCTCTATGACAAACTAGAATAATACCTGTGATAATAGAATCAGAGGCAACCGCCTTAGTACGAGCAGGAATAAAATAATATCTAGCCCGAACCCTCTCACGAGGGAGGCCTTTATCTTCCCGACGTCTACCCCTAGCTGGCTGGGTAAGTGGGGCAGCAGCTGGAGCCATAATTATAGGCTAAGAACTCTGAGGACCACGTTGAGGTTGAGCAGTCTGTGAAGATGCACCCCTACCAAGTCTGGGGCAGTCCCTAACCATACGTATATCACCACACTCGAAAGAAACTCAGAGAGGACATGGTGGCTGCGATTGGCTGGAGCTAGGCCTACTGGACTGACCTCTGGAAGTACCCCGCGTAGGAGGCATACTAGAACTAGAGGCGCATAATAAGGCTCTTGAGGTACAGGCGGAGCTGGAGTACTACCAGCCGCTGGCAAAGCCGAATGCACAGGGCAACCAGAATAACCCCTACCAAAATGACCTGCTGATAGGGTACAGGCACCAGAGTAGTGACCCGACTCTCAAGACCTCTTGGCCTCCCTATCCCTTTTATCCCTGGCGAGCATACCCTCAATTCTTCTAGCAATGGTCACTGCCTGCTGGTAAGGAATATCCATCTCTAACTCTCGAGATATGCTGGACCGAATGGGTAGAATAAGACCCTTGACAAACCTCTAAACTCTCTCCCAAACTATGGCAACCAAACTGGTGCATATCTAGCCAACCTAGTATAACGGATGTCATACACTAAAACTGTCATAGCAACCTGGCGCAAGTGCTTAAACTCCATGCGCCATGAATCCCTGAGGCTCTAGGGAACAAACTCTCTCATAAACATGTCTGAGAACTGGGTCCAAGTCAGTGTGGCAGACTTGACTGGACTGTCCAACTCATAAGTACGCTACCAATCATAGGCGGATCCCGGAAGCTTAAAGGCGGTGAAAAAGACCGCGCTAGACTCTGCTATGCCCATGGTCCGAAGGATACAATGACACTCCTCCAAAATCCCAAGGTGTCGTCTGATGCTAGTCCACTGAACACGAGGGGATCATATTTATTGAACTTCTCTAGTCTACACTACTCGTCCTCAGAAATAACTAACCCATCCCTGAGCTGTGCTGGTGCTGCAGGTGGTACAGGTATAACCTCTAGGACCTGCTCCATCAGCACTCTCTGCTCAAGAGTGTGGGCTGCAGGAGTCTGGGCCCCTCCCCCAACTTAGGATGTGGTTTTTGCAAGGGGAAGCAACCCCGCCTGTGCCAAGGTAGTGTACATGCTCATAAACTGAGCTAGAGTCTCCTGGAGCGCTGGAGTAGTAGGTGTACCTGGTGCTTGGCTCTAGCCAAATCTGCTGGTGGTACCTCGGCGCTAGCTTGCGCAGGTGCTGAGGCTACACTACGTGCACGTCCTCGACCTCTAACCTGGCCCAAGCCTCTAACGACGACAGCATGGGGCACGAGTGCCTTTTCCCCTCGTGTAGCTCGTGTCCTCACCATCTGTGAGAGAATAAAAGACAGAAGTTTAGAATTGATGTCAAAATATCACACGACAAGGAATTCAAAAGAAATGAAGATTTTTCCTAAATAGTTACATAACCTCTTATAGATAAATACAGACGTCTCTGTACCGATCAGTGAGACTCTAATAAACCGGCATGTGTTCCATGACTCCTATGAACCTAGAGCTCTAATACAAACTTGTCACGACCCTAGATCATCAATCGTGAACATGTCGTGATGGCACCTAGTCCCCACGACCAAGTAAGCCAAATATTGCAAGAAAAAATAATAATTACGGAAAACAGAGGACACAAATTTGAAAAACTAGAAGAAAATTGTACGGTATGCCACTCGGCATGTACAACTCAACAACATAAAGTCTACTAAAATTTTCCAAGACCCAGGAAGTCACGGGCAACACAATCTATAGAAATGTACAGTATAGCTCCAAAACTCCAGAATATTCTATCAACCGAAAGATAGAAAAACTAGATACTAAAGATAGAGTAAGAGGGAGACTCGTCGGTCTGCGGATGTAGCAGATCTACCTCGAAGTCTCCGAAATCCTCCTGTCTCGCTGATAGTGCGTCTGAGTAGAGGTAACTGGATGATATGCACATGAAAGACATGCGCAGGAAGGGCATGAGTACACCACAACGGTACTTACTAAGTGCCAAGCCTAACATCGGTTGGGTAATTACAAGGAAAGGTTAATGCCCTAATGAGGCAAAAATATAACAATAGCAATAATTAACAGTGTGGAAATCTGACATAAATAATAAATGCAGCAATGTAATAAGGCAAATCAACGAAGCAAAAATAACTACAAGGATAGAGCAGAACACAAAGTAAACACAGCTCAATACCAATATACCAATGAGGGTCTCCCAGGATACCGTCCGGTAGCCATTTCCTCAACTGTCCAGTGGATCTCCCGGGATACTGTCCTGTAGTCCAACTCTCATAACAATACCAAAGGATCTCCCAGGATACTGTCCCGTAGTCCATTCATCAATGTGCAGGGTATCTCCTGGGATACCGTCCCGTAGTCCAAAAATAAGGTGAAGGGGATCTCTCGGGAATCGAACCCATAGTCCCAAGGTAAACAAACAAGGACAGGGGAGCTACTAGAATCCCACATCCGTTCCCAATGTATATGTGCAATTCACAGCTTGAAACAAGCCAAGTATTAACGTACGAAAACAAACACAATTAGAACTAGCCTAGCATGCTTCACATAGAGCAGTCAAAATAATTTAAGCAAGTAGGCAGTCAAATCAGTTAAACATGTTTTTTCTAATCTAACACAGGTCAGAACACCAAATAGAACAAGGGAAAAAGGATAAGGACTAAGTTTTCATACTTTAGGTTTTCATCAATTTGCTCAAGTACGCGCTCGTCACCTCATGCACAAGGCACTCAAATATCAAGTAAAATCCTAAGGGAAAAGGTCCCCCACACAAGGTTGGACAAGCAACTTACCTTGAACTGGCTCAATATCACTAGAAACCGTGCCTTTGCCACGAGCATCCGACTCCAAATGGCCCAAATCTATTCAATTCAACTACACATCATAAATAATATTGCAAACAATTGATTCCACTGTTAAATTTAAAGATAGGGCGCGAAAATAGGTAAAATGACTGAAATTCCTCTCTATCCAACATCTCAGAATAAAATAATTTTCACGTTTTCAGAACCCTTGTACTCTCACGAGTCTAACCATATAAAAATCTCCCAAATCAGAGGTCAAATGCCCCCTCAAGACCCCTTAGTTTGGTCTAAGAAGTTTTACCCACTTTTCATTCAAAAATACGAAATTAAAGGGTGAATTCGTGATTAGATTAATAGGTTTTAGCCATATGAGAGTAGAGAATCGTTACCCAGTGATTTCCCTTGAAAAACCCTTGAAATTGCTCCCAAAATCGAGCTCCAAACATTAAGTTTTGATAAAAATGGCAAAACCTCGTTTTTAAATGTTAAGTACTGTTCAGGTAATTAAAGCATCGCGAACGCGGAAGGTATCACGCGTTCGCAAAGAAGAAAAATATAAGGGCCCCAAAATTCCCTTCACGATCATGAGGGAAGGGATGCGAATGCGAAGGCCTGGTCCAGTAAACTATGCAAACGCGAACAGATACATGCAAACGCATTGAAGAAAATGAAAGGGCCAGAAATTTGCCCTATGCGAACGCGAAGATGGCCACACGATCGTGATGAAGAAACTTAATTTTTCTGCAACAAATCCAACTTCAAATTGCTCCGTTGAGCATCTGAAACACCCCCGAGGCCCCCGGGACCTCAACCAACACTACAGATATATTCCATAACATCATTCAAACTTTTATCAATCCTTAAACCACCTAAAACAGCGATGGAAACACGAATTAATCAAAGATTCAAGTCTAAGAACTTCAAATTCTAACAAAACACACTTCCAATTAAAAACCTATACAAACCTCGCCCGAATGACCTAACATTTTGCACACACATCCCAAATGACATAACGGAGCTGTAACAACTTTCAGAATTCAAATCTGATCCTTGGATCAAGAACTCACTATCGGACCGGGAACTCCAAAAATTCAAACTTTAGCATTTCAATCATAAATGAGCTACGAACCTCCAAAACACATTCTGAACACGCTCTCAACCCCGAAATCACCTAACGGAACCATCAGATATCCATTTCGAGGTCGTCTTCACATTGTTCCGAGTACGGATCATTTTTCAACTCTTAAGCTCTCATTTAGGAACTAAGTGTCCCATAACACTCCGAATCCTAACACCGAACGTCCTCACAAACCAAAATAGCATAAATATATTTAGAGGAAGCAGGTAATGGGGAAATGGGGCATAAATTCCAAAAACGACCAGCCGGGTTATTACAAAAGGATAGCATAAAATTGACCCTTATAGTAATATATACTAGTGACTACACAACATATTCTTCTAGTGTCAATACAAGTCCAATTGAGATCTCTAGGTCGCCAAAAATCCAAACAATTACTATATGTAAAATAAGAAATCACTAATACACAATTTGATGTAACAGAAGGATTGGTGGATAAGACGACTTTGTCAATGCAACTATAGATCTCTCATTTAGGTACTTCTTCAAGACCTTCTAAATCCCTTAAGGCTTGTTAGGAAGGAAGCTAAATTTGGTTACGAGAGAAGGATGCAACAAGTTAAATTCTCTATTACATGATATGGTGAACAACCATTCATTCAATAAAAATCACTCTCGCCCTTTGTCTTCAAGGAGAAATATGCGAAACTTTTTTCCCATAGATAGAGAGTAAAATTCTTGATAATCATCATCTATATCAGCTAATATTAGCCATGGAACTTGGGGTAAAAACACATCAAAATTATTTTTAGTGGCAGCAGTTCGCCATGAGATACCAACAGCACCAAAAGCAATGAAATCTTCTCACTTTAATATGCTTTGCAATTATAGTAATGATATCATGTGGTAGCTCTACCCAGTTCGCCATAGATGGAAAAGGGTGTAAGGCTTCTACGACTAGAAATAGTTAGGGGTATTTATGAAGGTGTGTAACAACTAAGGGCAGTATGTTCCTATATTGACAAGGATTTGGAATGCCCAATATTTTTGGACTTAAATCGTAGAACTAGGGAAAAAAAAGCAGAGTTTATTCTATCAAAATTGTAAAAATTGCATGGGCGCCCTATTTGGTCGCCCTCATTTAATCTATACCCATTTTTTTAAAAACTTTTAACTTGTACCCACTTCTTAATTATACTTTAGCTCCCTTTCTCCTTCTTCGTTTTCTTCTTATTCTGAAATAGTATATGCTGTTTTTGCTACTACTCCTCTCAATTCTCAAATACCAGAATAATTTTTATCAAGCTAAATTCAGATTCTTGGGCAGAATGGAAAAGAATAAAACGGAAAGCTGGGATACAGATTCCTCCTTCTATTCTCCTACTACACTTACTCTATTAATGGTGAAAATGGAGCTCTTTAAGGAAATTTCTGTACAACCATGAGGCTTAGAAGTCCCACAACTCGGAATTTTTACATGATTGGTTGAAGTTGCTACCTAAGCCAACACACCACTGTTCTAAGAAATTGTCTCCTAATTCCTCCAGGTTCCAAAACTCTGCTTCTTCTTTGGGAGTAAAGTATTTATTTGTTTCTTCTGTTGTATCATCATCCTATTGTGCTCGGTTAACACTAATGAAATTTGCTTATGCATTAGCAAGCAGGAGTAATGTATTTCACAACAAAATTATTGGAATTGTTAGCTTTACAGTAACAAACAAGATGGAATTGAGTTTCCATAACTTCAGATCTAGAGCTTAAGTTTCCCAGTTACAATACAAAAACTTTATTTCTAGAGCTGAAGTTTTCTAGTTACAACACAAAAACTTCAGCTTTAGAGTTGAAGTTTCCCAGTTACCACACAAAAACTTCGGCTCTAGAGCTGACATTTCCCAGTTACACTACAAAAACTTCAGCTCTACAGTTGAAGCTTCCCAGTTATAACACAAAAACTTCAGCTCTAAAGCTGAAGTTTTCCAGTTACAACACAAACACTTCAGCTCTAAAGTTGAAGTTTCCCAGTGAAAACACAAAAAGTTGAGCTCTAAAGCTGTCGTTTTCTAGTTACAAAACAAAAACTTCAACTTTAGAACTGAGCTTCAGGGTTGGCTACTAGAATACTAAAGTTTTGTGTGATTACCTTTGCTACTTCAGCCCCGTGTGCTGAAGTTATACGAAAAAGCGGGTACGCTTGAAATTGTTTTTACAAAGGGGGAATAAGTTTAAATGTGACACAAAAAGTAGGTATAGATGCAAATGCCCCATCAAAAATTAGGGTAAGAGTCAAGATTCCCTTTGAACTAATTGGTTAAGGATTATCTGCTGACCTTGCATTATATTTTTATGAAATTAAATATAACTATCCAGTAAAATCCCACAAAGTGGGGTTTGGGGAGGGTAATGTATTTGCAGACTTTACCCCTATCCCTATAGGGCGGAGAGACTATTTCTGATAGACCCTCAGATCAGAAAGACGGAAATAAAAACAAGAAAAGACAATCATTAGTAATTCCAGTAAAAACCATTATAGTATCAGAAGCATAACAACCAAAAGATAAATGACATGCAATAACAGTAAGTAGTATCTAAGGCTCGGGGCTAAGATAAACAACAAGAATAGCATGGACTCAATATAAACTGCGGGTCATCTAAGATGAACCCTAATCCAACTCCGCATCACCTCGGGTATGAAGTAAGGAAAGCTCTACTATCCTCTAACCTATAACCCTAATGCTTGACCTCCAGACCTTCCTATCAGTGGTCATATCCTCAGAATTCTACAATCGTACTATGTCCGACATAATCACCTCTACCAATATTTCTTAGGCCGCACTCTACCTCCTAGCTCCTATCATGATTTTATGAAATTAAATCCTCACAAATTTGTAGATCCAATTCCTCAATAAGAATTTCACCGATTTTATGACTTGTAAATCAATAAAGAGTGTTCAAATTTTGAAATAGTCTTTGGTATTGAGCTAGGCAAGGGTAGTCAATTGACCACGCTAGGCCACGCATTTCGTCGTGTGACGACCGGTCCGTCGTCACGTGAATTACTACCACATTTTCCCCTTATTATGTTGTTTCATGTTTCTATATCTGTGTTAGAGTCTATCGGGGGAATTCGGATTAACTCTAGTAGGAAATAAGGCATATAGCCTTCTAGAGTGAAGCTTGTTTCTGAAAAGTCAACCTGAAGTTGACTATGCAGTTAGAGGGTTTGGAATCGAATTCTGGTGATTCGGTTAACTTCGGGAGATGATTGGTGACCTAGGAGAGTGATCGTAATTGAATTTAGAGGTCCGGTCTAGAAATAGGCTTGAATTGGCTAAGTTGGAATTTTGGCAAAATCCGATCGATAGGTAAGATTTTGATCCGGGAGTCGAAATGGAATTCCGATAGTTGTAGTAGCTTTGTTAGGTGATTTTGGATATGTCCGCAAATTTACAGGTCATTCGGATATCGTTTGATTGGGTTTTTGATAGAATGTAGGTTTTGAAAGATTTGGTTGAAACTTAGGCTTGAATCCACCTTAATTTGATGATTCATATGTTTGAGTGTGTATTTTTATGATTGGAACAAGTTCATGTGATGATTTAGAGTAGATATGTATTTTTGGTTGGGTCCCGGGGGCCTCGGGATGTTTTTGAAGGGTCTACAGAAGAAAATTTGGAGTTTTTGGACTGCTGGTGTGTTGCAGTAGGGATTTTCGCTTTTGCGGATGGGAAACCACAGAAGAGGCCCTGTAGAAGCGACCAGGAGGTTGCGGAAGTGGACTGGGCTGCTAGGAAAAACTCCACAGAAACGGAAGGTCCATCGCAGGTGCGGGCTCGCAGAAGCGAGCCCAGGTGCGCAGAAGCGGTATAGGCCATTTGGGGGAAAGACGCAGAAGCGGAATAGGTCTTACAGGTGCTGTCTCGCAGGTGCGAGAAGTGGACCATAGATGCGGTCCTCGCCCTTAAGTGTAGTGTTGCAGAAGCGACAAAATGGACGTAGGTGCGAGTCCAAGACTGCAGAAGCGGAATACGCGTCAGTGATATAGAAAACATAAGGGTCGAATTTCAGAAATTATAACACATTTAGGGCTTTGTTCTAATAGATGACTTGGGCGATTTTGAGGACAAAATCTAGAGGATTCTTCAGGGAAACAACTATGGACTCAATTTATGATTTTACATTGATAAATTATGGAATTAACATTTGAAAATGGAGGTATGGAGGTGTATTAATGGAGGTTTTTGCTCCAAGCCTGGGTTATTAAAAATCATCGATTTGAATGAGCAAACGGAGTCCGATTTTGATAAACTTTATATGTATGGACTCGTGGCAAGATAAGGAATCTGAAAATGTAACTTTTGTAATTTTTCGAGAAATGGGTCCAGGGCTCGAGTTTTGCTAGTTTCAAGATTTTTCATGTATTTTGATTGTTTTCGATTGGGTGTTGTTCCATTAGCCTATTTTGATTTACTTGTACTGATTTTGGCTATTTTTGACGTGCGTGGATGCCGGTTCGAGGATTTAATGCGTCACGGGCTTGAGTTTTCACCGGATCGAGGTAGGTAATACTTGTAAATCAGTCCTGAGGGATAGTAAACCTTGGACTTGCACATCCTAGTGCTATATGGAGGTGACTTGCACGCTGGATAACAGGCGTGGGGTAGAGCACCATTAGGGATTGTGACTTGGTCCATCCCGCTTAATAAATAATACTCCCTCCATTTCAATTTATGTGAACCTATTTCCTTTTTGGTCTGTGCCAAAAAGAATGACCTCTTTCCTTATTTGGAAATAATTTACCTTTATGCAATGATTTATAGCCACACAAAATATATGTGACTCATTTTACACCACAAGTTCAAAAGTCTTGCTCTTTTCTTAAACTTCGTGCCTAGTCAAATGGGTTCACATAAATTGAAACGGAGGGAGTATCACCTAATTGCTTGAAATTGAATTGACACCCTAATAAAGATATTAATTATCATGATTTGGACTAATTATCATATTTTGGGCTTCGTGCCGATTATCTGAATCCTTCAGGGATTGATATCATTATCTTGGTAATATTGTGTATATTTTATCTCCATCTAAGGTTTTAAAATGGTATTTTACTACTTAGTATTTTTATATGATTTAAAAAAAAACTTGAACAAGGTTTGATGACATTTTTAGCTGTGAGCTGATTTGATACTCTTGCCCGATGGGCTATTTGATTATTCGTTGGACTGATTGGAGTCGAAGGCCATATGTGAGGGCATGACGATTTATGTGAGGAGGCTTTCAGGCCTCGAGTGTTATGTGAGCATATGCATATACATGCATGGATCGGACTGCACCCGCAGTAGCATGTTGCATGGATTGGACTGCACGCCGCAGTAGCATGTTGCATAGATCGGACTGCATACCGCAATAGTATATGGATTGGACTGCATGCCGCAGTATTATTGCACTTGGGCACTAGGAGCCCCTCCGGAGTTTGTACATGCCCCCAATGAGCTCGGGCGCCTTTGCATGGATCGGGCTGTACGCCACAGCGCCATATGCATTGCATTGCATACATACATTGGCTTACTTGTAACGACCCGGCCCGTCGTTACGGGAATTACCACCCCGTTATGTTGAAATTGTATGTTTTATGACTTTATATCAATGTTAAAGTCTATCGGGCGAGTTAGGAGTGAATTGGATTGAAAATGAGGCATATAGCCTTTGTGAAAGAAACTTGAATAAAGAAAGTCAACCTGGAGTTGACTATTTGGTTAGAGGGCTCGGAATCGGATTTTGATGATTCGGTTAGTTCCGGGAGGTGATTTGTGACTTAGGGGAGCAATCGGAATTGAATTTGGAGGCCCGGTGTAGAAATAGGCTTGAATTGGCTAAGGTTGAATTTTGGCGAAATCCGAACGGTAGGTGAGATATTGATCCGGGAGTCGGAATGGAGTTCCGACAGTTACAGTAGCTCCGTTAGGTGATTTTGGATGTGCCTGCAAAATTTCAGGTCATTCGGACGTCGTTTGGTCGGGTTTTTGATCGAATGTGTAATTCGGAATGTTTTAAGGAATTTAGGCTTGAATTTGATGTGAATTATGAGTTTTGGTGTTATTAGACGTGTTTTGAGGATTGGAGCAAGTTCGAATAAGGTATTAAGATGTGTTGGTATGTTTGGATGAGGTCCCGGGGCCTCGGGGTGATTTCGGATGGTTAAACGGGAGAAATTGTGGAAGAATTGCAGGTTGGGATCCTGCTTCTGTTGTTTCCGCTCCTGCGGAATTTTGGACGCAGGAGCGTGTCCGCAGAAGAGGATGAGATGCGTAGGAGCGGCTGGTTACACAGAAGCGGAAGCCATTCCGCTGAAGCGAGGTCGCTGGTGCGAGCCAGTGATCGCAGAAGCGGACGGGGAGAAAATGGGCATGGTCCGCAGAAGCGGACACTCGACCGCTTGGGCGAGACCGCAGAAGCGGTAAACAGTGCGCAGAGGCGGATGTTTCCGCGAATGCGGATGTTCCTTCGCAGAAGCGGGCCCGCTTAAGCGGCCCTTTGCTCGCAGAAGCGGAAATGGCCGGCCAGGCCTGGAACCGCTGAAGCGACCCTTTGGTCGCGGATACGGGTGCATAGGAGCGGAAAATATTCCGCAGAAGCGAAAATCGCTGTAAGTAAGTGTATCGGAAGTTAGAAAAATTTCAGAACATTTCACACATTTTGGGTCTCGGCTTTAGAGGCGATTTGGGCGATTTTGAAGAGAAATTCAAGGGAAATCATCAGGTAATCATCTATGGACTTAAACTATGATTAGTATTGGTAATATTATGCAATTATATCATGAAAATGGAGGAATTTAGGGTAAATTATGGAGGATTTAGCCCTAGGCTTGGACTTTAGAAAATCAAGGTTTTGAATGGGCAAATAGAGTCCGAATTTGGTAAAATTGATATGCTTAGACTCGTATTGAGATGAGGGTTCCGAATATGTGACTTTTGTGATTTTTCGACAAGCGTACCGAAAGTCGGGTTTTGACAACTTTGGGAATTTTGATGTAAATTGAGTTGTATTGATTGGGTGTCATCCCATTGGCCTAATTTGTTGTATTTCTACTGTATTTGATCAGATTCTACGCGTGCGGAGCTTGATTCTCGTGGCAAGGGCATTGCGGAATAGTCGTCGCGCTGTATTGAGGTGAGTAATATATGTGGGTGATGACCAGCGGGTTCGAAACACCGGTATACCAATTTGTGACGCTGTATAGCGGCGAGACACGCACACTCTTGAGAGTGCGGGGTCGATCATGAACTGGAGACTATATATTAGTCCGACCTGTTGATACTGTATTATTGGCTATTCTAGAGCCGTCGAACCTCCTTCTCGGATGGTTGCATATATATATATATATATATATATATATATATATATATATATATATATATATATTGTGATAATGGCCACTCTTGAGCCGAGGAACCCCCTTCTTGGGCGGTTGAGTATACATGTGGGCCGTGAGCCGGTTATTGGATCCCGCGAGGATCGTTATCATTGTCTTATCATATAGACATGCTAGTTTACTACTAGTCCGCGGCTATTTTTGTTATTATGCTAATTCCAATCTCTGGAACTTGATATTACTGTTTTCCAACTGAAAAATGATAAAAAGAGTTTTCAAAAACTACTTTTGAGCCTCGCGAGGCTGTATCTGCATATTAGCTGACTAGTAGTGGATCGGGCTGCACGCCGCAGCGAGATATATGTTGGATCGGACTGCACGCCGCAGAATATCTCTATGAGATGTGCTTGGGCTGTAGGAGCCCCTCCGGAGTCTGAACCCCCACAGTGAGCACGGGTACCCAAAATTGGAGTCGGGCCACGCGCCGTAGCGGTCATATCATGCATTGCATTGCATTTAGCTACATCCGCTAGCTGTTATGCTATTTATTGGTATTTGTTGGTACAGGTACAGTGAAGATTGATTCTATGACAGGGTAGCTGATTATAGCTTTACATAGTGCTTTATTGCGGATTTCTTATCTGCGCTGTCTTACCCTTGTTTATTACCACTGAGTCTGGCAGTACTCATTTTACTCTCTGCACCTTGTGTGCAGATCCAGGTACCTCTCAGCAGTGATCCAGTAGCTGTGCGAGGCGACGTTTGTGGATATTCGAGGTAGGCTGCAGAGTCCGCAGGACCCGATATTCCTTCTTACTGTCTTGATGTTGTATTGACTTTTCTTTCCGCACGTGGTATCTTGTAAACCTTTATACACTTATGTTCTTTAGAGGCTCATGACTCTTGACCCTTCGGTCTATGGGAGTTAGTGTATTTTGGGACTTGGTTTCCCCGCTGTTGTACTATTGTTTCATATTTTGAAATGCTTAAATGGGCTAAAGAGAGCTTCTAGCTCCGTGGTTGATATTGATTGGTCAGTCTGGCTTAGCAATGTGCTGGGCGCCATCACGACCGGATTTGGGGTCGTGACAAGTTGGTATCAGAGCCTAGGTTTACTAGGCCTCATGAGTCTTGAGCCGGTTAGTAGAGTCTTGTGGATCGGTACGGGGACGCCTGTACTTATCCTCGGGAGGTTGCGAACCTTTAGGAAACACTTCACATTTCTTGGAATTCTTATCGTGCGCACTTGATTCGGCTTGGGATATAATTTTTGAAATTCCTTCCACACGTCTGTGTACGCATCGAGCGCTCAGTAATATAATTGACTTATGGCTTGCAATCCCCTCGAACGAGGGGCGAGATATAATCTCTGTGAGTTCATGTTGGGCCAGTCAGGATGACTTGAGGCTGGACCTTGTTTATGACTTGAGCATCGAGGTGCTGATTTTGTGAGTGGTGGCAATAGATAATGTATTGAGGGTTTGAAACCCCGTATTTGCACTACACAGTGTTGTCCTGAGATGGAACACGCGTCATGTGACGAGTGTGGTGGTATTATGACTGGGGATTTCGACTTGATCCTTCCTGATTGATAGATTACCTGTGTATAATGACTGAGACCGGCTTATATCGATGTATTTGGGCTAGTAGCCGTGTTTGGGGCCTTGTGCCGATCTGTAGAGTATTAGGGAGGCTTACTAATGGATGAGCTGTTAATTGTTCGACTCTTATCTAATTTGTTGTGTAGCCCCGAGCTATGGGCATGGTGAATAATTATCATATCTCGTAATTGGAAGGTAAAGTGCCTTAAGTGTAGTGGAACGAGTTTAAACTCAGGAAGACTAAAGTGATTTTGCTATGTGTATCCTGGTGGAAGGTATTGTGATGAAATGCTAAATTATGAAGAAGTAGGAGGGTTGATCCTCATGTGTAATTGAAAGGTATTTGATATGTGTTATGATTCGAGCAGGTACAACGCAGGTTCAAGTATAAATTGTGATAATATGATTCGTATAGTATTGAGATTTAATGTTGTTGAAATACATTGTGATATCTTGTTGAGTTGTGGGTGTATTGTTAGAATGGTTTGGTGATTCTCTGGTAGGTGGATAGGCCAATTTACAAAGGGAACTCTGCCGAATGTTTTTTTGGAAAATTTGGGACTTAGAAAAGCTTTTTGTCACCTAAAGAGTGGGCGTAACTGTTGTGTGTGAATGAATTCAAGAATTGCAAAAGAATTAATATTTATGATGATTCGAACCTCCGCCGAAGCTTGTAAATGACTTGAGTTTAATCTAACTAGAACTTTGTTGCATCTTTTGAGTAAGAAGGCTATGAGTGGCTAAAAGTGCTTTGATGTATGACTCCGAGCTAAGTTGGGGAGGTTGTTATTGATCAACTGATTGCACTGTCGTGTGTTGTGTTGGCTCTGTCTCTAGGTATGTTGGGAAATTTTGATAAAGGTTATGGTGCTTCGTAGATATGAAGAAATACTAGGATGTTGTGAACTTATGTTGGTGAAGAATGTTCGGTGTATAGAAAAGAAAGATAGCTAATTGTATCGGTATGTAATCATGTTTTGCGGTGTCAAAGTTCTAGCAAGGAACGAGTGGTTATGTTCAATAAGACAGTTGAATTACAGCTGAATAAGGGTAAATGACGCCCGAGAATAGTCCTGTGGTGTTCCGGATTTTGCTTGTAACGGATGCATTAAGATTATGTATGTGGCTAAAGATGGTGTTTTCGTTAGAAGGGATCAAGACTTGTTCTATGTTATGTGAATGATGGGATTCTATGTCTTCGTATTGGAAGGTAATAATACTAATTCAAAAATCGCATGAAGTTCTTCAAAACAAGTATTGTAGAATGTGGTACTCCCGGGAAACATTGAGAGTGGCCTATGGGTTTTAGACCGTGTGGTCTTATGTACGAGTCCCGTGTGGTAACATGAGTTGAGTTATGGTAGTGCTACAGTAAAGGCTAATACTAAGTTAAGGATGGTTCAGAAAAGAAATTGAGTAATTGGAGCAACTTGTTAATAAATCAAAGCGGTATGATAAGGAATACGATTAATTCCCGGTAGGTGTTTGAAGTAATGAGTCTTGCAGATGTTGTGCAACAAAGCTCTTGAGCGCTGGCAGTTGTGTAACTTGATATGGGTATAAGGACTCAGTCCTGGCAGTTTAACTTATGCAATGTAATTGGGAGAAAGAGTTTATGATGAGTTTTACCGTGGTTTGAAAATAAGTGTACTTTTCCTGTTGGTATGCAAGACTTGGAATGTGTAATGAGTTTTTTCTATATGGGATCATGAAAGCCCTTGACTAGTTGAGTGCGCCGATGGTTGCGGCGTAGGATATGAATATGAATTTCCATGTTATCATAGTGTGGTATGGTATATGCGATCTGTTATAGAAAGTTGATAATGGCATATTCAAGGTTTTGTGATCAGTTCATAATATATGGGGAGTCATTAAAACTATTTAGCAGCGCGGGCGGCTGCAGGTGATTTAAAGAATCGATCTTTCTGGTGACTAAAGAAAATGGTACTGCTATTCTAGTAATTTGGCAGGGTATATGGTCCAAAAGGACAAGGTAATGTAAACTGATAATATCCAGTGGTATGGTGGTATTCTCTTGTTGGATCGACTATAATAACCGAGTCGTTGATGGCATAGTGAAATTTCTGAATGGCTTTCGTGGTATGAATAGACACTTGATGTGCGTTATGTATTTGTACAGTGAAGTACGGGATCAGGCATTGTGATTCATGTGTTATATATGTGTTGGAGACTTGAGGTTCTCGTTAGTCCGCCTATGTAGTGGTTGTATATCATGTGTATCGACACTGTTTTGTGATTATCGAAAATTAGAAGCTCTAGTGGCTTTCTCGCTCGGCTTGATATGACGAATTTGGATTATGATACTTGATTACTGACTGGTCATCATTGGGCCAGGTTGTCTAGACTAATGTGATATAGACTATGATGGTATGGCACAAATTGTGTAGCGGAGTGCATCAGAGTATGCTCCAGCGGGGTAGTTGTACCTCAGGACCAGCGGACGGCTCGTGGGTATTGCTTTGTCGGTTGGGCCTTCGTGGCGGATATCAATGCAGAGGTTTCTATCGTTGATTTGGTTCCGGTATTGAGTAACTTTGTCGGATATGCTTCTTGTGGCCGAACTTGAGGCTATATATGTTTACCATAATGAGCCATTTGACTCGACGCGCATTTCTTTGGCGAGGGTTCTATATTGGATCGGGTGGCACGCCGCCACGGGTATGTCATTGGAGCGGGTTGCACGCCGCAACAGTGTAATGTGAAAATAGAGTTAGTTATATATTACCTGGTATACAATACTTCCTAGCTTCTAAGGAAAAGTCCGTATTGAGTATCGTTTGGCGAATGGCACATCGGTTGTGTCCTTTCAGGATGTGATAGCATACATTAATTGTTTCACCGTGGGTGAGGTTGATTGCTTGGGTTCAGACCTAAATCTGTGCGTGGATGACCTTTTTGAGCTTGGTAACTTGAGGTGTTTCATGAGTAATAGTGTTTGGATAGAATCATAAATTGTGGCAAGGCCACGTGATGTTATGACCTCTCGAGGAGGATTCGGGTACTTTATTTCTATAATGCGAGACGCGGTCTGAGTTCTATATTATGATGGCACAGAGGGATTAAATTGCAGCTCTATTTGCTGGAGACAGTTGTCATGAATTGAGCTGTCATGATTCGAGTGTGTGCATGCGTTTCTATTGGAGCCTATGTTATGCTCGTCGTGGCTTAGGCCGGTGTTGAGGTGTTTATCACCAGTGTGGTGTGTTATAATCGAAATGACCGTTGGAGTCATTAATGAATACGAGCATATTGGATCTTAGCTTGTTAGAAAGGTAGAAACCGGGGTTTGGCTCCGAAACCTATCGTGATATGAGTTTTAAAAAGGGAAATAGATTCACGAATGGTTAACCCGAGAGATGGGTTCGGTATATCGCGCGCTTCAGCTGCCGTGGGCAGGATATGGAGGTGTTGGAATAAGACTCTATCTAATGAAAGAGGTTTTCAGCTAGTATTTGGTGATTGTGGCCAATTGTTGTGATTAGAGACTATCGTCTCGAGTGATTGGGTTGTTTGATACATCATATGATCTCACCCGGAGTGGTGAGTATGGCTTATTGCAGTGGATTCTAGTGTATCCCGAGTACAGGAATGGGATTAGCAATTGGTATATGATTTCAGAAAGTACAATGTGGTTTATGGTTAAGATGGTCTGTGAGATTTCAGCTGTATGGTGTTTTCGGACTTGCGTGAGATAGGGTGACGTATGATCGCCCGAATATATGCTGGGTAAGGTCATTCAGCTATTGAGTTGCTTCTAGTACCACTCCGGTACGCTCGAGGACGAGCGTTTGTTTAAGTTGGGGAGAATGTAACGACCCGGCCCGTCGTTACGGAAATTACCACCCCATTATGTTGAAATTGTATGTTTTATGACTTTATATCAATGTTAAAGTCTATCGGGTGAGTTAGGAGTGAATTGGATTGAAAATGAGGCATATAGCCTTTGTGAAAGAAACTTGAATAAAGAAAGTCAACCCGGAGTTGACTATTTGGTTAGAGGGCTCGGAATCGGATTTTGATGATTCGGTTAGTTCCGGGAGGTGATTTGTGACTTAGGGGAGCAATCGGAATTGAATTTGGAGGCCCGGTGTAGAAATAGGCTTGAATTGGCTAAGGTTGAATTTTGGCGAAATCCGAACGGTAGGTGAGATTTTGATCCGGGAGTCGGAATGGAGTTCCGACAGTTGCAGTAGCTCCGTTAGGTGATTTTGGATGTGCCTGCAAAATTTCAGGTCATTCGGACGTCGTTTGGTCGGGTTTTTTATCGAATGTGTAATTCGGAATGTTTTAAGGAATTTAGGCTTGAATTTGATGTGAATTATGGGTTTTGGTGTTATTAGACGTGTTTTGAGGATTGGAGCAAGTTCGAATAAGGTATTAAGATGTGTTGGTATGTTTGGATGAGGTCCCGTGGGCCTCGGGGTGATTTCGGATGGTTAAACGGGAGAAATTGTGGAAGAATTGCGGGTTGGGATCCTGCTTCTGTTGTTTCCGCTCCTGCGGAATTTCGGACGCAGGAGCGTGTCCGCGAAGCGGACGAGATGCGCAGAAGCGGCTGGTTACGCGAAGCGGAAGCCATTCCGCCGAAGCGAGGTCGCCGGTGCGAGCCAGTGATCGCTGCGCGGACCGGGAGAAAATGGGCATGGTCCGCGAAGCGGACACTCGACCGCTGGGGCGAGACCGCAGAAGCGGCCAATGGTGCGCAGAGGTGGATGTTTCCGCGAAGCGGAAGTTCCTTCGCGAGGCGGGCCCGCTTAGTGGCCCCTTGCTCGCAGAGCGGAAATGGCCGGCCGGGCCGGGACCGCCGAAGCGACCCTTTGGTCGCGGATACGGGTGCATAGGAGCGGAAAATATTCCGTAGAAGCGAAAATCGCTGTAAGTAAGTGTATCAGAAGAAAAAAAATTTCAGAACATTTCACACATTTTGGGTCTCGGCTTAGAGGCGATTTGGGCGATTTTGAAGAGAAATTCAAGGGAAATCATCAGGTAATCATCTGTGGACTTAAACTATGATTAGTATTGGTAATATTATGCAATTATATCATGAAAATGGAGGAATTTGGGGTAAATTATGGAGGATTTAGCCCTAGGCTTGGACTTTAGAAAATCAAGGTTTTGAATGGGCAAATGGAGTCCGAATTTGGTAAAATTGATATGCTTAGACTCGTATTGAGATGAGGGTTCCGAATATGTGACTTTCGTGATTTTTCGACAAGCGTACCGAAAGTCGGGTTTTGACAACTTTGGGAATTTTGATGTAAATTTAGTTGTATTGATTGGGTGTCATCCCATTGGCCTAATTTGTTGTATTTCTACTATATTTGATCAGATTCTACGCGTGCGGAGCTTGATTCTCGTGGCAAGGGCATTGCGGAATAGTCGTCGCGCTGTATTGAGGTGAGTAATATATGTGGGTGATGACCAGCGGGTTCGAAACCCCGGTATACCACTTTGTGACGCTGTATAGCGGCGAGACACGCACACTCTTGAGAGTGCGGGGTCGATCATGAACTGGAGACTATATATTAGTCCGACCTGTCGATACTGTATTATTGGCTATTCTAGAGCCGTCGAACCTCCTTCTCGGATGGTTGCATATATATATATATATATATATATATTGTATATATATATATATATATATATATATATATATATATATATATATATATATATATATTGTGATAATGGCCACTCTTGAGCCGAGGAACCCCCTTCTTGGGCGGTTGAGTATACATGTGGGCCGTGAGCCAGTTATTGGATCCCGCGAGGATCGTTATCATTGTCTTATCATATAGACATGCTAGTTTACTACTAGTCCGCAGCTATTTTTGTTATTATGCTAATTCCAATCTCCGGAACTTGATATTACTTGTTTTCCAACCGAAAAATGATAAAAGAGTTTTCAAAAACTACTTTTGAGCTCGCGAGGCCGTATCCGCATATTAGCCGACTAGTAGTGGATCGGCCGCACGCCGCACCGAGGTATATGTTGGATCGGACCGCGCGCCGCAGAATATCTCTATGAGATGTGCTTGGGTCGTAGGAGCCCCTCCGGAGTCCGAACCCCCACGGTGAGCACGGGTACCCAAAATTGGAGTCGGCTACGCGCCGTAGCTGGTCATATCATGCATTGCATTGCATTTAGCTACATCCGCTAGTCGTTATGCTATTTATTGGTATTTGTTGGTACAGTACAGTGAATATTGATTCTATGACAGGGTATTCGATTATAGCTTTACATAGTGCTTTATTGCGGATTTCTTATCTCGCGCTGTCTTACCCTTGTTTATTACCACCGAGTCCGGCGGTACTCATTTTACTCCCTCGCACCTTGTGTGCGGATCCGGGTACCTCTCAGGCAGTGATCCAGTAGCGGTGCGAGGCAACGTTTGTGGATATTCGAGGTAGCTCACAGTCCGCAGGACCCGATATTCCTTCTTACTGTCTTGATGTTGTATTGACTTTTCTTTCCGCACGTGGTATCTTGTAAACCTTTATACACTTATTTTCTTTAGAGGCTCATGACTCTTGACCCTTCGGTCTATGGGAGTTACTGTATTTTGGGACTTGGTTTCCCCGCTGTTGTACTATTGTTTCATATTTTGAAATGCTTAAATGGGTTAAAGAGAGCTTCTAGCTTCGTTGTTGATATTGATTGGTCAGGCTGGCTTAGCAATGTGCTGGGCGCCATGACGACCGGATTTGGGGTCGTGACATTACTTGTACTACGTGGCATGACATTTAGCACTCATACATTACTGGCATACATGTGTTATCTGCCTTATTGACCAGATACCTTTGTGGAAATTGATAATGAGTGTTGAGCCCAAGGGGTTGATTTGAGTGAAAACTTGCACTGTCTAAGGTTGTACCAGGTATTGAGCTGTCATAATGAAAGGAAAAGACGTTAAAAAGAGATTTCTAAATAGTCTACTCATATATGCTGAAAAGGAATAAAATGAAAGTGTATTGTAGTTTAAAAGATGGTTCTATATTATATAGCATGAGATAGTGATTTGTGTGGTTTTCTTTTCCTCGGCGGTATTTGCTTTTATTACCGCTGAGTTGGAAGTACTCACTCGACTCCCTACACCATGTGTGCATATTCAGGTACCTGGAGGCATAGCTGAGCTTCATGCTAGTCTAGACCCAGCTGGGATTGTCGAGGTAGCTGCCTGGCATCCGCAGGACCCGACATTTTCCCCCTTACTACTCTGTTATTATTTATTCAACGTACTCTTAGACTTATAGGGTTATTAATAGTATTGACTGATATTCTGATAGAGGCTCTTGGCTCGTGACCCAGATCTTTGGGAAGTTACGTTGTTTCTAGAAGGTTTTGGGATATTATTATATCTATCACCTTAATTTGGCTTTCTTTCTCTAATAATGACTTAAAATAAATGATTTTGAGCTCTAAGCTCGGGATGGGAGTGTATTTGGTCGGGCTGGCCTAGCAATGTGCTGGGCGCCATCACGATCGGGTTTTGGGGTCGTGATAAGTTGGTATTAGAGCCTAGGTTACTAGGCCTCATGAGTCATGAGCCGGTTGGTAGAGTCTCGTGGATCAGTACGGGACGCCTATGCTTATCCTCGGGGGCCTGCAAATCTTTTAGGAAACACTTCACAATCTTGGAATTCTTATCGTGTGTACTTGATTCAGCTTGAGATGTAATTCTTGAAATTCCTTCCACACATCTATATGCGCACTCGAGCGCTCACTAATATGATTGCCTTGATGGCTTGTGACTCCCCGATCGAGGGACGAGATATAATCTCCGTGAGTTCATGTTGGGCCAGTCGGGAAGACTTGAGGCGAGATCTTTGTCTATGGCTTGAACACCAAGGTGCTGATTCTGTGTGCTGGTATTATGAAATTTATATGACCAGTATTGTCCAAAATTGTGGAAATGGCAGCTTGATAATGGATGAGTTGTTAGGTGTTAGACTATTATTGTGATCCGTTGTGTAGCCCCTAGCTATAGGCGTGGTGAATATGTTTATGTCTGTTAGTGGAAAGATAAAGTGCACTACGTGTGGTAGTATGAGTTCAGACTCAGGAGGACTGAATGTGTTGCGCTATGTGTATTGTGGTGAAAGGTAGTTGATATATGTTATGATTCGAGCAGGTGCAGCGCATGCCTATGTATCAATTTTGATGAGGTAATTTGTGTAATATTGAGGTTAATGTTGTTGATATACATTTTGATGTCTTGTCAAGTTGCCGATGTATTATTAGGATGGTTTTGTTAATTCTCTGGCAGGTGGGTAGGCCAATTACAAAGGAAACTCTCTAAATTTCTGAAAAAATTTGGGACTTAGAAAAGGTTTTGTCACCTAAAGAGTGGGCTTAACGGTTGTGTGTTTATAAATGCAAGAACTGCAGAAGAGTAAAGGTTTTTGATGATTCGAGTCTCTGTCAAAGCTTGTAAATGACTCGAGTTAATCTCATTGTAACATTGCGGTATCATTTGAGTAAGAATGCTATGAGTGGTTAAAGGTGCTTTGATATATGGCTTCGAGCCAAGTTGGGGAGGTTGCTATTAATTAACTTATTGCATTGTTGTATACTATGTTGGTTCTGTCTTTAGGTATGTTGGAAAATTTTGATGAAGGGTATATGGTGCTTCGTTGATAGGAAGAAATATTAGAATGTTCTGAACTGCTGTTGATAGAGAATGCTCGGTGTACAGAAAAGAAAAATAGCTATTTGTATCTATGTGTAATCATGTTTTGCGGTGTCAGAGTTCTAACAAAGCACGAGTGGTTTTGTTCAATAAGACAGTTGAATAAGGGCGAATGACACCCGATAATGGTTTTGCGATGTTCAGGAGTTTGCATGTAACAGTTAATTATCTTAAGATTGTGTATATAGCTAGAGACTATAGTTTCGTTAGAAAAGATCGAGACTTATCGTATGTTATATTAATTATGGGATTCTATGTATTCATACTGGGAGGTAATGATAACGAATTCAGAATCGCAGGAAGTTCTTCGAATAAAGTATTATAGAATATGGTACTTCTGGGAAACACCTGAGAGAGTATTCAGTGGCCTATGGGTTCTAGACCGTGTGGTCTTATGTATAAGTCTCGTGTGGTAAACTGAGTTGAGGTATTGTGATGCTTCAGTAGAGGAGAATATTAAATTAAAAATGAATCAGAAAGAAAATTAGGATAAATGAATAGCTTGATAATAAACTGAAACAGTATGAAAAGACACGGGTAATTCCTGGTATGTGCTTGAAGTAATGGGTCTTGCAGGTATTGTGCAGCCAAGCTCTTGAATGCTGGCAGTTGCGTAGCTCGATGTGGGTAGAAGGATTCAGTCATGAAAGTTTAGTCGGTCCAATGGAATTGGGAGAAAGAGTTAGTGATGTATTTCACCGTGGTCTGAACATGAGTACATCTTCTGTTGGTATGCGAAGCTTGGAATGTGTAATAAATTTCTTCTATATGGGATCATGAAGATCCTTGACTAGTTGAGTGCGTTGATGTTTGCGGCGTATGAGAGGGGATAGAAGTTTCCATGTATCTTAGTGTGGTATGGTATTGTGATATTCTCATGTTGGATCGACTGGAATGATCGAGTTGTTGATGGTATAGTGAAATTTCTGAATGGCTTTTGTGGTATGTATAGATGCTTGATGTGTGTTATGTACTCGTATGGTGGAATGTGGAATCAGCCATAGTGATTCATGTGCTATATATGTGTTGGAGACTAGGAGTTTTTATAATTCGCCTACATAGTGGTTGTATATTGTGTGCATCGGCACCGTTTAGCGGTTATTGGAAATTGGAAGCTCTAGCGGCTCTCTCTTTGCTTGATATGATGAATTTGGGCTATGATATTTGTTTGCAGACTGGTTGTCATAAGTCGGATTGTCTAGACTAATGTGATATGGACTATGTCGGAAATGCCACAAATTGCGTAGTAGAGTGCATCTGATTATGCTCCAGCAGGGTAGTAGTACCCCAGGACCAGCGGACAGCTGGTAGGTATTGCTTGTTAGTTAGGCCTTCATGGCGGATGTCAGTGTAGATGTTTCTACCATTGATTCAGTTTCGGTATTGAGGAACTTTGTCGGATGTGTTTCTTGTGGTCGAGCTTGAGGCTATATATGTTTATTGTAATGAGCAACTTGACTCGATGTGCATTTGCTTTTGCGAGATTTATGCGTGGATCGGGTGGCACACCGCCACGAATTATTTGGATCGGGTGGCATGCCGCCACAAGTATGGTATCTGTATCGGGTGGCACGCTGCCACGGGTATGTTATTGGAGCGGGTTGTATGCAGTAATAGTATGATATGGAGAATAGTTTCCTATATGTTACCTTGTATACAATACTTCCTGGGTTTTGGGGAAAAGCCCGTATTGGTTACCGCTCAGTGAATAGCACATCGGTTGTGTCCTTTCAGGATTTGATAGCGTATATTAATTGTGTCACTGTGGGTGTGGTTGATTGTTTGAGTTCAGACCTAAATATGTGTGTGGCTGACCATTTTGAGCATGGTGACTTGAGGTGCTTCATGGGTAATAGTGTTTGGACAGAATCATGAGTTGTAGCAAGGCCACGTGATGTTATGACCATTCGAGGAGGATTCACGTACTCAATTCCAATGATGTGAGACGGGATCTCAATTCTATGTTATGATGGTACGGAGGAATTGGATTACAGCTCTTTTGTTTGAGTCAGTTGTCATAATTTGAGTATGTTCAGATGTTTCTTATTGGAGCCTGTATTGTGCTTATCGCGGCCTAGGCCAGTGTTGAGGTGTCATATCACCAGTGTGGTGTGTTATAATCGAAATGATCGTTGGATTCATTAACGAGTGCGAGCATATGTGATTCCAGATGGCTAGAAAGGTAATATCGAGGTTTGGCTCCGAAATATTTTGTGGTATCAGTTAAAAAGGAAATGGATTCATGAAAGCTTGACCTGAGAGATAGATTCGATATATTGCGTGTTCGGTTGTCGTAGGCAGGATATGAAGGTGTTGGAATAAGACTTTAGCTAATGAAAAAGGGGTTTTCAGTTAGTATTTGGTTACCGAAGGCAATTGTTGTGATCAGAGGCCATCTTCTCGAGTGATTGGGTTGTTTGATACATTATATGATATCACCCGGAGTGGCGAGTATGGGTTATTGCAGTTGGTTCGGGTGTATCTCGAGTATAGGCATGGGAATAGGATTTGGTATATAATTTTGGAAAGTACAATGTAGTCTATGGTTCAGATAGACTGTGGAAATTTAGCTATATTGTGTTATCGGACTTATGATAGATAGGGTGAAGTAGTATCACCCCGAATATATGCTTGGTAAGATCATTCAACTATGGGGTTGCTTTTAGTACAACTCTGGGTATGCTCGAGGACAAGCGTCTGTGTAAGTTGGGGAGAATGTGATGACCCGGTCCGTCGTCATGTGAATTACTGCCCCATATTCCCCTCATTATGTTGTTTAATTTTTCTATATCTGTGTTAGAGTCTATCGGGGGAATTCGGATTAATTCTAGTTGGAAATAAGGCATATAGCCTTCTAGAGTGAAGCTTATTTCTGAAAAGTCAACCTAAAGTTGGCTATGTGGTTAGAGGGCTCGGAATCGAATTCTGGTGATTCGGTTAGCTTCGGGAGGTAATTGGTGACCTAGGGGAGCGATCGGAAATGAATTTAGAGGTCCGGTATAGAAATAGGCTTGAATTGGCTAAGTTGGAATTTTGGCGAAATCTGATCGATAGGTGAGATTTTGATCTGGGAATCGGAATGGAATTCCGATAGTTGCACTAGCTTCGTTAGGTGATTTTGGATATGTCTGCAAATTTTCAGGTCATTCGGACATCATTTGGTCGGGTTATTGATAGAATGTAGGTTTCGGAAGATTTGCTTGAATATTAGGCTTGAATCCGCCTTAATTTGATGATTCGTGTGTTTGAGGGTGTGTTTTTATGGTTGGAACAAGTTCGTGTGATGATTTAGAGAGGATTTGTATTTTTGGTTGAGGTCTCAGGGGCCTTGGGATGTTTTCGAAGGGTCTACGGAAGAAAATTTGGAGTTTTTGGACTGTTGGTGTGTTGCAGGAGGGATTTTCGCTTCTGCGCATGGAAAACTGCAGAAGTGGCCCCGTGTCACGACCCAAATCCGGTCGTGATGGCGCCCAGCACATTGCTAAGCCAGCCTGACCAATCGATAACAATAACGGAGCTAGAAGCTCTCTTTAGCCCATATAAGCATATTAAATCACGAAGCAATAGCGATACTAATAACGAAAATAGGGAACCAAGTCCCATAATACATCAACTCCCATAGACCAAGGGTCAAGAGTCATGAGCCTCTACCGAACATGAGTGTATAAAGGTTTACAAGATACCAAGTGCGGAAAGAAAAGTCAATACAAAATCAAGACAATAAGAAGGAATATCGGGTCCTGCGGACTCTGCAGCTACCTCGTATATCCCACAGATGTCGCCTCGCACAGCTACTGGATCACTGCTGAGAGGTACCTGGATCTGCACACAAGGTGCGGGGAGTAAAATGAGTACTGCCAGACTCAGTGGTAATAAACAAGGGTAAGACAGCGGAGATAAGAAATCCGCAATAAAGCACTATGTAAAGCTATAATCAGCTACCCTGTCATAGAATCAATCTTCACTGTACCTGTACCAACAAATACCAATAATAGCATAACAACTAGCAGATGTAGCTAAATGCAATGCAATGCATGATATGACCGCTACGGCGCGTAGCCCGACTCCAATTTTGGGTACCCGTGCTCACCTGTGGGGGTTCGGACTCCGGAGGGGCTCCTACAGCCCAAGCACATCTCATAGAGATATTCCTGCGGCGTGCAGTCCGATCCAACATATATCTCGCTACGGCGCGCAGCCCGATCCACTACTAGTCGGCTAATATGCAGATACAGCCTCGCAGGCTCAAAAATAGTTTTTGAAAACTCTTTTATCATTTTTCAGTTGGAAAACAGTAATGTCAAGTTCCGGAGATTGGAATTGGCATAATAACAAAAATAGATGCGGACTAGTAGTAAACTAGCATGTCTATATGATAAGACAATGATAACGATCCTCGCGGGATCCAATAACCGGCTCACGGCCCACATGTATACTCAACCGCCCAGAAGGGGGTTCCTCGGCTTAAGAGTGGCCATTATCACAATATATATATATATGCAACCATCCGAGAAAGAGGTTCGACGGCTCGAGAATAGCCAATAATACAGTATCAATAGGTCGGACTAATATATAGTCTCCAGTTCATGATCGACCCCGCACTCTCAAGAGTGTGCGTGTCTCGCCGCTATACAGCGTCACAAAGTGGTATACCGGGGTTTCGAACCCGCCGGTCATCACCCACATCTATTACTCACCTCAATACGGCGCGACGACTACTCCGCAATGCCCTTGCCACGAGAATCAAGCTCCGCACGCGTAGAATCCTGATCAAATACAGTAGAAATACAACAAATTAGGCCAATGGGACTACACCCAATCAATACAACTCAATTTACATCAAAATTCCCAAAGTTGTCAAAACCCGACTTTCGGTACGCTTATCGAAAAATCACGAAAGTCACATATTCGGAACCCCCATCTCAATACGAGTCTAAGCATATCAATTTTACCAAATTCGGACTCCATTTGCCCATTCAAAACCTTGATTTTCTAAAGTTCAAGCCTAGGGCTAAATCTTCCATGAATCACCCCAAATTCCTCCATTTTCATGATATAATTGCATAATATTATCAATACTAATCATAGTTTAAGTCCATAGATGATTACCCTGATGATTTCCCTTGAATTTCTCTTCAAAATCGCCCAAATCGCCTCTAAAGCCGAGACCCAAAATGTGTGAAATGTTCTGAAATTTTTCTAACTTCCGATACACTTACTTACAGCGATTTTCGCTTCTGCGGAATATTTTCCGCTCCTATGCACCCGTATCCGCGACCAAAGGGTCGCTTCAGCGGTTCCAGGCCTAGCCGGCCATTTTCGCTTCTGCGAGCAAAGGGCCGCTTAAGCGCACCCACTTCTGCGAAGAAGCTTCCGCTTCTGCGGAAACGTCCGCCTCTGCGCACCATTGTCCGCTTCTGCGGTCCCGCCCAAGCGGTCAAATGTCCGCTTCTGCGGACCATGCCCATTTTCTTCCCCTTCGCCTCTGCGATCACTGGCTCGCACCAGCGATGCCGCTTCAGCGGAATGACTTCCGCTTCTGCGTAACCAGCCGCTCCTGCGCACCTCGTCCGCTTCTGCGGACTCGCTCCTGCGTCCAAAATTCCGCAGGAGCGGAAACAACAGAACCAGGACTCTTCAACCTGCAATTTCCATGATTTTCTTCCGTTTAACCATCCGAAAACACCCCGAGGCCCCCGGGACCTCATCCAAACACACCAACACATCTTAATACCTTATTCGAACTTGCTCAAATCCTCAAAACACGTCTAACAACACCAAAACCCATAATTCACATCAAATTCAAGCCTAAATTCCTTAAAACATTCCGAATTACACATTCGATCAAAAACCCGACCAAACGACGTCCGAATGACCTGAATTTTTGTAGGCACATCCAAAATCACCTAACGGAGCTACTACAACTGTCGGAATTCCATTCCGACCCCCGGATCAAAATCTCACCTACCGTTCGAATTTCGCCAAAATTCAACCTTAGCCAATTCAAGCCTATTTCTACACCGGGTCTCCAAATTCAATTCCGATCGCTCCCCTAAGTCACAAATCACCTTCCAGAACTAACCGAATCATCAGAATCCGATTCCGAGCCCTCTAACCAAATAGTCAACTCCGGGTTGACTTTCCTTATTCAAGTTCCCTTCACAAAGGCTATATGCCTCATTTCCAATCCAAATCACTCCTAACTCACCCGATAGACTTTAACACCGATATAAAAGCATAAAACATACAATTTCAACATAACGGGGTGGTAATTCCCGTAACGACGGGCCGGGTCGTTACATTCTCCCCAACTTAAACAAACGCTCATCCTCGAGCGTACCAGAGTGGTACTAGAAGCAACTCAATAGCTGAATGACCTTACCCAGCATATATTCGGGCGATCACACGTCGCCCTGTCTCTCATAAGCCTGAAACACCATATAGCTGAAATCTCACAGACCATCTTAACCATAAACCACATTGTACTTTCTGAAATCATATACCAATTGCTAATCCCATTCCTGTACTCGGGATACACTAGAATCCACTGCAATAAGCCATACTCACCACTCCGGGTGAGATCATATGATGTATCAAACAACCCAATCACTCGAGACGATAGTCTCTAATCACAACAACTGGCCACAATCACCAAATACTAGCCGAAAACCTCTTTCATTAGATAGAGTCTTATTCCAACACCTCCATATCCTGCCCACGGCAGCTGAAGCACGCGATATACCGAACCCATCTCTCGGGTTAACCATTCGTGAATCTATTTCCCTTTTTAAAACTCATATCACGATAGGTTTCGGAGCCAAACCTCGGTTTCTACCTTTCTAACAAGCTAAGATCCAATATGCTCGTATTCATTAATGACTCCAACGGTCATTTCGATTATAACACACCACACTGGTGATAAACACCTCAACACCGGCCTAAGCCATGACGAGCACAACATAGGCTCCAATAGAAACGTATGCACACACTCGAATCATGACAGCTCAATTCATGACAACTGTCTCCAGCAAATAGAGCTGCAATTTAATCCCTCTGTGCCATCATAATATAGAACTCAGACCGCGTCTCGCATTATAGAAATAAAGTACCCGAATCCTCCTCGAGAGGTCATAACATCACGTGGCCTTGCCACAATTTAGGATTCTATCCAAACACTATTACTCATGAAACACCTCAAGTTACCAAGCTCAAAACGGTCATCCACGCACAGATCTAGGTCTGAACCCAAGCAATCAACCTCACCCACGGTGAAACAATTAATGTATGCTATCACATCCTGAAAGGACACAACCGATGTGCCATTCGCCAAACGATACTCAATACGGACTTTTCCTTAGAAGCTAGGAAGTATTGTATACCAGGTAATATATAACTAACTCTATTTTCACATTACACTGTTGCGGCGTGCAACCCGCTCCAATGACATACCCGTGGCGGCGTGCCACCCGATCCAATATAGAACCCTCGCCAAAGAAATGCGCGTCGAGTCAAATGGCTCATTATGGTAAACATATATAGCCTCAAGTTCGGCCACAAGAAGCATATCCGACAAAGTTACTCAATACCGGAACCAAATCAACGATAGAAACCTCTGCATTGATATCCGCCACGAAGGCCCAACCGAACAAGCAATACCCACCAGCCGTCTGCTGGTCCTGAGGTACAACTACCCCGCTGGAGCATACTCTGATGCACTCTGCTACACAATTTGTGCCATACCATCATAGTCTATATCACATTAGTCTAGATAACCTGGCCCAATGATGACCAGCCAACAATCAAGTATCATAATCCAAATTCGTCATATCAAGCCGAGAGAGAAAGCCACTAGAGCTTCTAATTTTCGATAATCACAAAACAGTGTCGATACATATGATATACAACCACTACATAGGCGGACTAACGAGAACTTCAAGTCTCCAACACATATATAACACATGAATCACAATGCCTGATCCCGTACTTCATTGTACAAATACATAACGCACATCAAGTGTCTATTCATACCACGAAAGCCATTCAGAAATTTCACTATGCCATCAACGACTCGGTTATTATAGTCGATCCAACAAGAGAATACCACCATACCACTGGATATTATCAGTTTACATTACCTTGTCCTTTTGGACCATATACCCTGCCAAATTACTAGAATAGCAGTACCACTTTCTTTAGTCACCAGAAAGATCGATTCTTTAAATCACCTGCAGGCGCCCGCGCTGCTAAATAGTTTTAATGACTCCCCATATATTATGAACTGATCACAAAACCTTGAATATGCCATTATCAACTTTCTATAACACATCGCATATACCATACCACACTATGATAACATGGAAATTCATATTCATATCCTACGCCGCAACCATCGGCGCACTCAACTAGTCAAGGGCTTTCATGATCCCATATAGAAAAAAAACTCATTACACATTCCAAGCCTTGCATACCAACAGGAAAAGTACACTTATTTTCAAACCACGGTAAAACTCATCATAAACTCTTTCTCCCAATTACATTGCATAAGCTAAACTGCCAAGACTGAGTCCTTATACCCATATCAAGTTACACAACTGCCAGCGCTCAAGAGCTTTGTTGCACAACATCTGCAAGACTCATTACTTCAAACACCTACCGGGAATTAATCGTATTCCTTATCATACCGCTTTGATTTATTAACAAGTTGCTCCATTTACTCAATTTCTTTTCTGAACCATCTTTAACTTAGTATTAGCCTTTACTGTAGCACTACCATAACTCAACTCATGTTACCACACGAGACTCGTACATAAGACCACACGGTCTAAAACCCATAGGCCACTCTCAATGTTTCCCAGGAGTACCACATTCTACAATACTTGTTTTGAAGAACTTCATGCGATTTTTGAATTAGTATTATTACCTTCCAATACGGAGACATGGAATCCCATCATTCACATAACATAGAACAAGTCTTGATCCCTTCTAACGAAAACACCATCTTTAGCCACATACATAATCTTAATGCATCCGTTACAAGCAAAATCTGGAACACCACAGGACTATTCTCGGGCGTCATTTACCCTTATTCAGTTGTAATTCAACTGTCTTATTGAACATAATCACTCGTTCCTTGCTAGAACTTTGACACCGCAAAACATGATTACATACCGATACAATTAGCTATCTTTCTTTTTCTATACACCGAACATTCTTCACCAACATAAGTTCACAACATCCTAGTATTTCTTCATATCTACGAAGCACCATAACATTTATCAAAATTTCCCAACATACCTAGAGATAGAGCCAACACAGCACACACGACAGTGCAATCAGTTGATCAATAACAACCTCCCCAACTTAGCTCGGAGTCATACATCAAAGCACTTTTAGCCACTCATAGCCTTCTTACTCAAAAGATGCAACAAAGTTCTAGTTAGATTAAACTCAAGTCATTTACAAGCTTCGGCGGAGGTTCGAATCATCAGAAATATTAATTCTTTTGCAATTCTTGAATTCATTCACACACAACAGTTATGCCCACTCTTTAGGTGACAAAAAGCTTTTCTAAGTCCCAAATTTTCCCAAAAAAACATTCGGCAGAGTTCCCTTTGTAAATTGGCCTATCCACCTACCAGAGAATCACCAAACCATTCTAACAATACACCCACAACTCAACAAGATATCCCAATGTATTTTAACAACATTAAATCTCAATACTATACGAATCATATTATCACATTTTATACTTGAACCTGCGTTGTACCTGCTTGAATCATAACACATATCAAATACCTTTCAATTACACATAAGGATCAACCCTCCTACTTCTTCTCAATTTAGCATTTCATCACAATACCTTCCACCAGGATACACATAGCAAAATCAATTTAGTCTTCTGGAGTTTAAACTCGTTCCACTACACCTAAGGCACTTTACCTTCCAATTACGAGATATGATAATTATTCACCATGCCCATAGCTCGGGGCTACACAACAAATTAGATAAGAGTCGAACAATTAACAGCTCATCCATTAGTAAGCCTCCCTAATACTCTACAGATCGGCACAAGGCCCCAAACACGGCTACTAGCCCAAATACATCGATATAAGACAGTATTAGTCATTATACACGGTAATCTATCAATCGGGAAGGATCAAGTCCAAATCCCCAGTCATAATACCACCACACTCGTCACATGACGCGTGTTCCATCTCAAGACAACACTGTGTAGTGCAAATACGGGGTTTCAAACCCTCAATACATTATCTATTGCCACCACTCACAAAATCAGCACCTCGATGCTCAAGTCATAAACAAGGTCCAGCCTCAAGTCTTTCCGACTGGCCCAACATGATCTCACAGAGATTATATCTTGCTTCTCGTTCGGGGAAATCACAAGCCATAAGGCAATTACATTAATGAGCGCTCGATGCGTACACAGATGTATGGAAGGAATTTCAAAAATTATATCTCAAGTCGAATCAAGTGCGCACGATAAGAATTCCAAGAAATGTGAAGTGTTTCCTAAAGGTTCGCAGCCTCCCGAGGATAAGTACAGGCGTCCCCGTACCGATCCACAAGACTCTACTAACCGGCTCAAGGCTCATGAGGCCTAGTAAACCTAGGCTTTGATACCAACTTGTCACGACCCCAAATCCGGTCGTGATGGCGCCCAGCACATTGCTAAGCCAGCCTGACCAATCGATAACAATAACGGAGCTAGAAGCTCTCTTTAGCCCATATAAGCATATTAAATCACGAAGCAATAGCGATACTAATAACGAAAACGGGGAACCAAGTCCCATAATACATCAACTCCCATAGACCAAGGGTCAAGAGTCATGAGCCTCTACCGAACATGAGTGTATAAAGGTTTACAAGATACCAAGTGCGGAAAGAAAAGTCAATACAAAATCAAGACGGTAAGAAGGAATATCGGGTCCTGCGGACTCTGCAGCTACCTCGTATATCCCACGGATGTCGCCTCGCACAGCTACCGGATCACCGCCGAGAGGTACTTGGATCCGCACACAAGGTGCGGGAGTAAAATGAGTACCGCCGGACTCGGTGGTAATAAACAAGGGTAAGATAGCGCGAGATAAGAAATCCACAATAAAGCACTATGTAAAGCTATAATCGGCTACCCTGTCATAGAATCAATCTTCATTGTACTTGTACCAACAAATACCAATAAATAGCATAACAACTAGCGGATGTAGCTAAATGCAATGCAATGCATGATATGACCGCTACGGCGCGTAGCCTGACTCCAATTTTGGGTACCCGTGCTCACTGTGGGGGTTCGTACTCCGGAGGGGCTCCTACGGCCCAAGCACATCTCATAGAGATATTCCGGCGGCGTGCAGTCCGATCCAACATATATCTCGCTGCGGCGCGCAGCCCGATCCACTACTAGTCAGCTAATATGCAGATACAGCCTCGCAGGCTCAAAAATAGTTTTTGAAAACTATTTTATCATTTTTCAGTTGGAAAACAGTAATGTCAAGTTCCAGAGATTGGAATTTGCATAATAACAAAAATAGCTGCGGACTAGTAGTAAACTAGCATGTCTATATGATAAGACAATGATAACGATCCTCACGGGATCCAATAACTGGCTCACGGCCCACATGTATACTCAACCGCCCAAGAAGGGGGTTCCTCGGCTCAAGAGTGGCCATTATCACAATATATATATATATATGCAACCATCCGAGAAGGAGGTTCGACGGCTCGAGAATAGCCAATAATACGGTATCAACAGGTCGGACTAATATATAGTCTCCAGTTCATGATCGACCCCGCACTCTCAAGAGTGTGCGTGTCTCGCCGCTATACAGCGTCACAAAGTGGTATACCGGGGTTTCGAACCCGCTGGTCATCACCCACATCTATTACTCACCTCAATACGGCGCGACGACTACTCCGCAATGCCCTTGCCACGAGAATCAAGCTCCACACACGTAGAATCTGATCAAATACAGTAGAAATACAACAAATTAGGCCAATGGGACTACACCCAATCAATACAACTCAATTTACATCAAAATTCCCAAAGTTGTCAAAACCCGACTTTCGGTACGCTTATCGAAAAATCACGAAAGTCACATATTCGAACCCTCATCTCAATACGAGTCTAAGCATATCAATTTTACCAAATTCGGACTCCATTTGCCCATTAAAAACCTTGATTTTCTAAAGTTCAAGCCTAGGGCTAAATCTTCCATGAATCACCCCAAATTCCTCCATTTTCATGATATAATTGCATAATATTATCAATACTAATCATAGTTTAAGTCCATAGATGATTACCTGATTATTTCCCTTGAATTTCTCTTCAAAATCGCCCAAATCGCCTCTAAAGCCGAGACCCAAAATGTGTGAAATGTTCTGAAATTTTTCTAACTTCTGATACACTTACTTACAGCGATTTTCGCTTCTGCGGAATATTTTCCGCTCCTATGCACCCGTATCCGCGACCAAAGGGTCGCTTCAGCGGTTCCAGGCCTAGCCGGCCATTTCCGCTTCTGCGAGCGAAGGGCCGCTTAAGCGGGCCCGCTTCTGCGAAGAAGCTTCCGCTTCTGCGGAAACATCCGCCTCTGCGAACCATTGTCCGCTTCTGCGGTCTCGCCCAAGCGGTCAAATGTCCGCTTCTCTGCGGACCATGTCCCTTTTTCTCCCCTTCGCTTCTGCGATCACTGGCTCGCACCAGCGATGCCGCTTCAGCGGAATGACTTCCGCTTCTGCGTAACCAGCCGCTCCTGCGCACCTCGTCCGCTTCTGCGGACACGCTCCTGCGTCCAAAATTCCGCAGGAGCGGAAACAACAGAACCAGAACTCTTCAACCTGCAATTTCCATGATTTTCTTCCGTTTAACCATCCGAAAACACCCCGAGGCCCCCGGGACCTCATCCAAACACACCAACACATCTTAACACCTTATTCGAACTTGCTCAAATCCTCAAAACACGTCTAATAACACCAAAACCCATAATTCACATCAAATTCAAGCCTAAATTCCTTAAAACATTCCGAATTACACATTCGATCAAAAACCCGACCAAACGACGTCCGAATGCCTGAATTTTTGCAGGCACATCCAAAATCACCTAACGAAGCTAGTGCAACTGTCGGAATTCCATTCCGACCCCTGGATCAAAATCTCACCTACCGTTCGGATTTCGTCAAAATTCAACCTTAGCCAATTCAAGCCTATTTCTACACCGGTCTCCAAATTCAATTCCGATCGCTCCCCTAAGTCACAAATCACCTCCCGGAACTATCCGAATTATCAGAATCCGATTCTGAGCCCTCTAACCAAATAGTCAACTCCGGGTTGACTTTCCTTATTCAAGTTCCCTTCACAAAGGCTATATGTCTCATTTCCAATCCAAATCACTCCTAACTCACCTGATAGACTTTAACACTGATATAAAAGCATAAAACATACAATTTTAACATAACAGGGTGGTAATTCCCGTAACGACGGGCCGGGTCGTTACACCCCGCATAAGCGACCTAGAGGTCACTAGAGCGGACTGGGCTGCCAGGAATACTCCGTAGAAGCGGAAGGTCCATCGTAGGTGCGGGCTCGCAAAAGCGAGCCCAGGTGCACAGAAGCGGTCGAGGCCATTTGAGGGAAAGACGCAGAAGCAGAAGAGGTTCCGCAGGTGCGGTCTCGCAGGTGCGAGAAGTGGACTGCAGAAGCGGTCCTTGCCCTTAAGTGTAGTGTCGTATAAGCGGCAAAATGGATGTAGAAGCGTACTCGCAGGTGCGAGTCCAAGACTGCAGAAGCGGAAAACGCGTAAGTAATATAGAAAATAGAAAGGTCGAATTTCAAAAATTATAACACATTTAGGACTTTGTTCTAAGAGACGACTTGGGCGATTTTGAGGAGACAATCGAGAGGATTCTTCAGGTAAACAACTATGGACTCAATTTATGATTTTACATTGATTAATTATGGAATTAACACTTGAAAATGGAGGTATGGAGGTGTATTAATGGAGGTTTTTGCTCTAAGCCTTGGTTATTGAAAATCATCAATTTGAATAAGCAAACGGAGTCTGATTTTTATAATCTTTATATGGATGGACTCGTGGCGAGATAAGGAATCTGAAAATGTAACTTTTTAAATTTTTCGAGAAGTGGGCCTGGGGCTCGAGTTTTGCTAGTTTCGAGATTTTTCATGTATTTTGATTGTTTTCGATTGGGTGTTGTTCCATTAGCCTATTTTGATATAATTATACCTATTTTGGCTAGTTTTGACATGCGTGGATGCCGGTTCGAGGAGGTAATGCATCATGGGCTTGAGTTTTCACCGGATCGAGGTGGGTACTGCTTGTAAATGATGTTCTGAGGGTTAGTAAACCCCGGACTTGCACATCCTAGTGCTATATTGAGGTGACTTGCACGCCGGATAACGGGCGTGGGGTAGAGCACCTTTAGGGATTGTGACTTGGTCTGTCCCATTTAATAAATAATATCACCTAATTGCTTGAAATTGAATTGACACCCTAATAAAGATATTAATTATCAGGATTTGGACTAATTATCATGTTTTGGGCTTCGTGCCGATTCTGAATCCTTCAGAGATTGGTATCACTGTCTTGGTAATATTGTGCATATTTTATATCAATATAAGGTTTTAAAATGGTATTTTACTACTCAGCATTTTTATAAGAATTGAAAAAAACTTGAATGAGGTTTGACGAGATTTTTAGCTGTGAGCTGATATGATACTGATGCCCGAGGGGCTTTTTGATTATTCGTTGGACTAATTGGGGCCGAGGGCCATATATGAAGGCATGATGATTTATGTGAGGAGGCTTTCAGACCTTAAGTGATATGCGAGCATATGCATATACATGCATGGATCGGACTGCACGCCGTAGTAGCATGTTGCATGGATCAGACTGCACGCCGCAGTAGTATATGTATCGGACTGCACGCTGCAGTACTATTGCGCTTGGGCTATAGGAGCCCCTCCGAAGTCTGTACACACCCCTAGTGAGCATGGGTGCCTTTGCATGGATCGGGTTGTACGCCACAGTGTCATATGCATGGCATTGCATACATACATTGGCTTACTTGTACTACGTAGCATGACATTTAGCACTCATACATTACTGGTATACATGTGTTATCTGCCTTATTGACCAGATACTTTGGTGGAAATTGATAAGGAGTGCTGAGCCCAAGGGGCTGATTTGAGTGCAGACTTGCACTGTCTGAGGTTGTACCAGGTATTGAGCTGTCATAATGAAAGGAAAAGACGTTAAAAAGAGATTTCTAAATAATCTACTCACATATGCTGAAAAGGAATAAAATGAAAGTGTATTGTAGTTTAAAAGATAGTTCTGTATTATATAGAATGAGATAGTGCTTTGTGTGGTTTTCTTTTCCTCAACATTATTTACTTTTATTACTGCTGAGTTGGACGTTCTCACTCGACTCCCTGCACCATGTGTGCAAATTCAGGTACCTGGAGGCTTAGTTGAACTTGGTACTGGTCTAGACCCAGTTAGGATCATCGAGGTAGCTGTCTGGCGTCCGCAGGATCCGACATTTTCTGCCTTACTACTCTGTTATTGTTTATTCCGCGTATTCTTAGACTTATAGAGTTATTTACAGTATTGACTGATATTCTGATAGAGGCTCTTGGCTCGTGACCCCAGATCTTTGGAAAGTTACGTTGTTTTTAGAAGGTTTTGGGATATTATTATATCTATCACTTTAATTTGGCTTTCTTTCTCTGATAATGGCTTAAAATAAGTGCTTTTGAGCTCTAAGCTCGGGATGAGAGTGTATTTGGTCAGGCTGGCCTAGTAATGCGTTGGGCACCATCACGACCGGAATTTGGGGGTCGTGACACTTCGCCCATAGCTACATGTATTACTTCAATCCAAGTTATCAAAATAATTTTATCCATTATGATTTATGAGGACCTTTTAGCCATATATTGAACCTACTATAAATATATTTCCAAGATCGTAAAAAAAAGGCATGAGAAGGATAGATTACCCCTTTCGAGTTGTACATGAAAATACTATAAAAGAAGGGGGTTATTATGGCGGTTATATTATGGCGGTTGGACAGAACCACTGCAAAATAAATCATATTACGATGTTTTTTAGATGCCATATTAACAATATCAATAACAGTGGCTGTGCCCTTAGTTATGGCGGCTCAAATCGCCACTATTGTATTTCAATTATATTTATTATTTTCTGTCTCCACATTTTCCGGCGACTAATCCCGCTTTCCCCTAATTCCTTCTTTCCCGTAAACACTTTAGTTCTCTCTTTTCCTTAATCAATCTCTTAAAAAGAATTTTTTCTCCATAAATTTTGAAGTTCAATGAAAGAGAATACGAGCAGAAAAGATTTCTTCTCCATGGAACTCGTACAAGATGAGCAACTTTTGTTGAGTTATATCTCAAAATGTTAAATTTGCCATCGATTTCACTGATTTAAGGCGTGCATGTATGTGTATTCGATGGTGATCATTTTAAATCACTGATTTTATCTATCAATTCTACTGGTTTAGCCGTTAATGTCAATAATTTCTGTCGTTGATGTCATTAGTTTAGTTGTCGATTTCACTAAATTAAGGCATGCATGTGTGCTTTTTGGATGTAAATTACCGATTTTAGCTGTTGATTTTACTAGTTTAACAGTTGAGTTCACTTATTTATGCCATCAATTTCTATTTTGTAGCCATCGGTTTTACTTTTCTATTTGCTAGGTTTCATGCATGTTTGGGCGTGTAGTTATTTTCCCTAATTTTCAGTAGTAATTGTTTGATTTTCTAAAATACAATTTTAGATGTGCTTGTAGGCTTAATTATTGGTGTGACCAACTCGTAAAAGCATAAACTATTCATTTTTAATTTCTACTTATTCTTAAGAAGCTATGTATTTAGTCTACAATTAGGTATTATTAGCAATTTTTGTTAAATTTGTGTTCAACTGGTTTGTATTTGGAGTGTGCTCATATTGTATGCACTTAATTTTGATATTTATAATTATTGTTCGGTCTATTATTAACCTAAATATTATATGTGGGCTTGTTAGGTAGCTGAAGGATCAAAAACAGTTGCGAAAGCTATTGGTATCGATATCGACACTAAAATATTTGATATGAATTGCTCTTATTAGTTTAAATTTGTCTTTCATTTTGAGTAGCTCTCTTTCTCTCTCTCTTTGAAAAAAGAGTGAACATTACATGGTGTTGGTGAAACAAGTTCGAGTTGTTTAGAGGATTTTTGTTGAATTACCTATCATATATTTGAACTTTTCGTGGAATTAATTACCGAACAGATATATAACTGACTTGTGAATTATGATTACCCTATATAAACAGAGGCATTATTCCTGCCTATGTATTCTAATTTTATCTGTTAGTTTTAAAAATAACCTTTTTTGCTATTTCATTCAACTTATTGTCTGCTAGCTTTTTACTGCTTATATATTCTAATTTTATCTATTGGTTTTGAAAATAATCTTTTTTGCTATTCATTCAACTTATTGTCTGCTAGATTTTACTGCATGTACTTCTTTCATCATGTATCTAGAGATGTCGAAGCAAAATCATGTTAAAATCTATTTAAATCAGCCAAAGGGAGCTCTTCACTTGCTCTAGTGAAATCATCACATGCTCAGTCTCAGGCACAAGCTTCATCTTCTTTATCTGATCGAGCCTCAATACATCGTACACAACCTGTTGTTCCATATTCATTAACTAATAGAGTCTCGTCAGAGCATGTTATTCCATCTTCATCCATCATTTGATGGAGTCACCTCTTCACCTCTTGTCATTCCATCTTCGTCACTTGATGAAGTGGTCTCTTCACGGCCTGTTAGACGTAGACGAGTTTTTAACAGAGGAGTTACAGATGACTCGGAGCCTCGTGATTGGTCATCATTATAGGTACATACAAATTTAATGTGATTCGGTATTTTTTATTTGTATTTAATTTGGTATTTAACGCCCATTTTTATTGCTAGTAAATTGAAGTAAATTACCATTAAAAATCATAGGCTATAATGGGTTCACATAAATTGAAACGGAGGGAGTAATGTATTTCATTCAATCTAGAAAAACAAAAGAAAGTTTTAATTCTTACTAATATATCAACCACATCTAAGATAAAATCATATTGTTCAAACAAAATAACCAATGTTATTATCACTAATTCTATATAATATTCATAATTACAAAAGAGTAGAAGCCCTCAAACAATTCTGCAAATCTTCCTCGTACTGAAATCTGTCACATCATACTGTTTAACCTGAAATAACAATATAAGTGAGATTTGCAGTAAAGCCAATTACAAATGCAATAAGAACATTATGGTGTTAATCATATGTAAGTTATTAAAAGAAAATTCATTAAAAAAATAACTAGTTATACTAATAACTCTTAGTTATATCAAGGAAGAGAAAGATCTACAGGTCCCATTCCAAAATCCTAACTACTCCTTGAGCTAAGATTTAATAATTCCTTCACTATGGTTTCACGTTTGTTTGACTAAGATACTTGCAAGAAAAGTGGATACGCAAGATACATTGTATTCCAATCTAATATTTTCCTTTTTCTATATATGCTCTCTCATTTTATAACAATTTTAGCATTCATGTCAAACTGTTCGAGTGGAACATGTGGCTTTTCAGACTTATTCAACTGATCGAGTTGCTGCTACAGATAATAAGGGAGCTGTTAAAGATGTTCCTAAGGCAGTTGTACGTAGTTCAAACAAAAGCTGGACAATTTCTTGAAGAGAAAAGAGGTGTTGAACCGGATAATAGTTTGAAAGCCATACCTACTACCACAATATTGTCAAGAATGTATACAACATTGGGAACAACTGCACAAATGTGTATTTTGGCTTGAAATGGATAACGCCACTTATGATTTGACTGTTTATACCAACTACAGTTGGTTGTTGGCCAAAAATCACTTTGGATCCTAGCTCAAGTCTTGCCAACAGACATTTGCCTTATAGTGGAAGCCAAAAATAGATGACCAAGAAATTTGAGACCTTTTTAAGATCCTCCCTAGCCAAAAGCATAGATTACCAAGAAACATTTAAATATCCTCTCTTTCTGAATTATGCACAAACAACTGCTACACATGAAAAGATACAGAAAATCATTCACATTATAAAATTTCAAATTCCAATTATGGGAGATTAAGATTTCAAAGTCTTATCAGTTTCTACTAGACATACCCTAGAAATTAATTGGTAAACACATTCTCTTGACCTTCCTTGATCCAAAAACTAGTTGCATACTTTAGAAATTTAAATTATTGGCTAAAACTAAGCATATATCAAGGGTAGCAAACTAATAATCCTATGCAACAGTCCGTTAAGGTTTGCATTAATATATTTCTTACATAATGCTTCACTTATAGAAAGAAAAAATGAATAGAACAAAAAAGAGTTTATGTGAAAACACAGAAAAGTACCACGAGACGACAGAGTATTTCCAGCTACATTATGCATATTGGGTGATTCTGGTATTTGCTCATGGCTACGGTTGGTATCAACGACCTGATAAATATTAAGACATAAAATTATTTTATAAGATTATGGAATAAATTCGAACTAAAAGTGTATCGAAGGAATATAATGCTCTCAAGCCATTAAGAGTGATTGTAACAATATTTGTAATAGTGAACAGACAAGAAAAAGAAAACTACCAAAAATACATTCCCACACACATAGTTTATAACAAACCTTGAAAGTTACAGGAAGTGAAATTTTCCTTGTCACTCTTAAGTCTATATATTGCTACTAAATGGAACACGCATTTCTTAGCCTATATACGCCTAAAACTTTGAAATTGAGTTACCTGTCCAGTTGAGACTCCATTGATATGCTGAGGCATATGTAGCTCATTTGGAGCAATTTTTCTCATGACTTGCCGCATCCATGATAGTTCTTGTCTCATAAAACCCATTTCTTTATTTTGTTTTTCATTTAACTCTTTTAACTCTGTTATCTCGTGCTTTAGTTTTTGTACAACCTCATCAGACGAATCCTCTATAACAATATTTCCTAAGGAAGATCTACTGCCCCACAACATAGAAGGAGTTGGACCAAGTCCCAAACCACGAACATACCCACTTTTATCATTTCCCAATACTTGGGAATACACATCTCCTTCCCAAGCAACACTGCGGGGAGGCTGGTCATTTGATCCGTCAGTATTCTTCAACCTTTCATTCATCATATCCTGATTAATTAAGGGCATAACATAGTTAACAATACATATAAATTTAATACACCAAAAAGTCCAATTTTCAATTTAGTTATTCTCTTTTAAGTTTTCATTTTATTAAGTCTATTTCCTAGTTCAAGAATAAAAGAAAGAGAAGAAATCTTACAATTGCCTTTGCAGACTCCTCATCCAATAGTCTACCATCCTTACGTTTTTTGTGTGTCAGTATAAATATTTCTGCTCGTGTAGGCTCTATACCATCCTTGGCCTATTACAATAAATTTGATGTCAAATTTGCACGATAAAAGAGTTTTAAAATATTTTATTTTGTAATTATACATGTACCTGCTCATCCATTAAGGTGGCAATACTTTTGGATCCTCCTGTGTGAGGCATATTTTTTTTGGCCCTATTATTTCTATTTGCCAGGGTACGCCTCTGTCATTACAACATAAAATAATCAAAACAATATAACAATTAACAACTAATGAAAATAATCAAAAGACTACAATAATAAGAAACTAATTGTGCATTTTTAAGATTTACATGAGTACTATTTGATTCATTCAGAGACTCCTCATGAAAAAATAAAGTATCATGAGATGGCATAACACCATTAACCACAAGATGATCATATGCAGTTGCCCGATTTACTTGATAATATAGCACACATTGTAAACAAGAACATGAAATTGTTTCTCTTTCACGAAAGGCATAGTTTAGAAAATTCTCTACTCCATCCAAATATTCTTTACTGACTCTATCATAATACATCCATTTCTTACTTCTAGGCTTGTCCATGACTGTTCAAGGAATTCTTTTCTTTTCTGCAATTACAATAATAGCTAAAAATAATTTAGTACAAAAGAGAAATAAACCCAAAATGGTAGTTCTAGAAAAAATATCGTTATAGATGAGATATTAACATGATTATATAGCTCAAAGAAGTCATTTCAACAATAAAAATGCACTATATTTTAAGACTGGGAACAAATTAAAAACATTAAAAAATGCACATGAAACTATTAGTTTATATTAGAACACCAGTTTCTAGTTTATTTTTGTACTATTAATCTTCAGTTTCTATATCTACATTCTGTGAAAGTTTCTTTGTTTTAAGATGATGCTTTTTTACTAATGACAAAGCAAAATAACTAGTTTAGTACTATTTTGAGGCTCCACAGTGTCTGACTCTTAGGAGATAGATTAAAGTCTTTTTTCATTGATTATTAGTTATTACTCTACTTAACACCATACAAGAGAAAAAAGGAACAAGAAAAGACACAATGTGCTAATTAATTTACTGGAAACAAGACTTTATAAGTAAAAAGGAAAAAACTCTAATGCTACAAACAAAATAAAAACAAAGAATAACATGGGCTATCGGAAGTTCAAAACGAGAATAAACAGAATAACTGAACAATCAATTTTAATAAACTTGAAACCTAAACCATATAGACAAATTAAATATCAAGATCACATGTATCTATTAAAAGAAATCAACTTGCAGCTGATGGTGTGGCTCGGGAATATGCAGAAAACTCAGTTAGGCATGTATGTGCAGCAGATATCCCTACTGCTACCTTATTAAGAGCTGAAGTTGCTGTGAAAGGGGCTGATGCTAAGCGTGCTAGAGCTCCTGGTGCTGGACAAGATAGAAATGATGTTAGGCAGCAGAGTAATATGAATAACTGGACAATAATTTCCAGCAAAAAAGACACTCCAAACACTAAGAAAGTGCAGCAAACTGAAAAAGAAAGTATAGGTCTACGACTGTACTTAGGGATACAAAGAGACACAACTCTACCTAGGAGAGAATATAGGATAGATTGATGATTCAATCGTTAAACAAAAAAAGAAATGAACCAATAATATTGAGACTCAGCAATGACCTTTTAAGTAAAATTCATAACTGAAGGAATTGAAGGACAAAATCACACAAGTCAAAATGGCAATTCAAAGTCTTTGTGCTAGAATACTGTTGCAAATTCCATTATCCTAGAAAATTTCTTACCACTTAAATTAGAGATTGAAACAAACTCATGGTGCTGGAACATTTCAAACCTTACCGTGATAATGAAGCAGAACAAATACTTAGCTTCTTAGACTCCATGTAATATTGAAAAGGGATTTATTTTCACTTATAAATACTGCAGCACCTCCCTTGGTGCTAGCTTTATAATACAATTACCTTATTCTCACAAAAAAGATAATAAAGCAGTGAATACACTCCTCACTCCACCTGCAAAAGAAAATCTCATCCTACAAAACAATGATGGAAGACCCCTCCCCCGCCATAGAAATATCTCATATAGCCAGGTGACAAAAGCAAACTCTCCACCGAGTCTCTCTCAAAGCTGAAACAGGCAAGGTAACCTTTCGTTGGTGGAAAATAAGCAGCAACAGTCAACTTTGCCAATTGTGCGACAAATTGTCTCAAAAGCTATCATAACTCAAATGCTTTTGATGCACTTACACATAAGGAAGATGTTGGAGTTAACTTACTGTCACGACCCCAAATCCGGTCGTGATGGCGCCTAGCACATTGCTAAGCCAGCCTGACCAATCAATAACAATAACGGGGCTAAAAGCTCTCTTTAGGCCATTTAAGCATATCAAGTCATGAGCAACAGTGATATAAATATATCAAACAGGGAACCAAGTCCCAAAACATATTAACTCCCTCAGACCGAAGGGTCAAGAGTCATGAGCCTCTAAAGAACATAAGTGTAATAAGGTTTACAACCAAAGCTCGGAGCGGAAAGAAATAACAATACATAATCAAAGACAGTAGGAAGGAATATCGGGTCCTGCGGACGTCGGCAGCTACCTCGAAGTCTCCATAGAATGGCGATAGCACAAACAGTTGCGATAGCTCAACTGCCCTCCTAATCCTGTATATCTGCACACACAAAAATGCGGGGGAGTGGGGTGAGTATATTTCAACTCAGTGAGTAACAATAATAAACAACGACTGGAAGTGAGAACACCTGTACTATCACTATACAGTTCTAAGGGTAACCTCACAGGTAAGTCATCACTATAATGAATACCCCCAATATCCAGTCCACATCTATGCCATCTAGGTCCCACACTGACCACATTCTCACTCATACCACTACGGTATACAACTATCTCAATATATGGAGACATATACATATGTCTATATCATATCAGTATTTTAGTATATATATGGATATGTATAAGTATAATGATGCGGCGTGCGCCCCGCTCCAATACATATAACGGTGCGGCGGGCAGCCCGCTCCATTTAACGTCGACAGTGCTCACTGGGGGTGTATACAGACTTCAGAGGGGCTGCATGGGCCCAAGTGCTATAGTACTGCGGCGTGCAGTCCGATCCAATATATATATACATATATAACTATACTGCTGCGGCGTGCAGCCCGATCCCATAATATACTCCAGCGCTCACTGAGAATGTGTGCAGACTCAGACTCCGAAGGGGCTCCTACAGCCCAAGCGCAATAATACTGCGGCGTGCAGTCCGTTCCACATGTATATTACTGCGGCGTGCAGCCCGATCCAATATATATACTGCTGCGGCGTGCAGCCCGATCCAATATAGGTATATATATATAATACCTCACAATGGGTCCTCGACCCTATCCCAGTCAATATAGACCTGGCCCCTCAGGCTCACTCAGCTAGAATAAGGAATGTCTACCTCCAAGTACACATCTAGTATTGGCTCATGATATGCTATACAGTTATAACTACGGCTGAGTTTATGTATCCAACATAATATACTACGGCTGGGTGTATGTAGCCAGCATGATTTAAGGGTCGCCTAACTCTACAGGTCACCTAATGTTCTACAAATCGGCACAAGGCCCCAAACATGGCTATTAGCCCAACTACACATTTATAATCTCATTATCAGTCATAATACACAGAATACTATTAGTCGGGAAGGACCAAGTCCAATCCCCAAATCCCAATGCCACCACGCTCGTCACATGACGCGTGTCTCATCTCTACATAGCACTGTAAAGTGCAAGTACGGGGTTTCAAACCCTCAGTACATTATTTACTACCACCACTCACCTCGATCCGATAGAAGCCTTAATCCGCCTTGCGCTCGCCTCGTAATTCAATCACCTTGAATGCCGAATCTGCTCAAAATCAACGAGAATACATCAATATAGGCTAATTAAACACAACCCATTCGAAATAACTCAATTTACATCAAAAGTCCCAAAGTTGCCAAAACCCGAGCCCCGGGCCCACATTCCGAAAATTTACGAAATTCACATTTCTGGAACCCTCGTCTCGCCACGAGTCCATACATATAAAATTTACCAAAATCGGACTCCGTTTGCCCACTCAAATCGGTGTTTTTCTTCAATTTAGGCTTAGGGCTCAAACCCACAATTAGTCTTCCATTTACAGGGAATTAACCAAGTATTTCATGTTAAAATGATGTAATTAAGCCACAAAACTTACCTCCAACAAATCCCCGATGAATTTCCAGCAATTCCCGTGAGTTTCTCTCTCTAGAACTCAAAAATGGCGTTTTGGGTTAATGAACCCGTAGCCTCTCTGTTTCTGGATTAAATTCACTGCCAGACACCATTGTTCATCGCGTTCGCGTGACCCTCTACGCGTTCGCGATGAACAGCCTCGCCTTACCCTTCGCGAACGCGACGCTGGCCACGCGTTCGCGATGCTCAATTCCTGATACCCTTCGCGGACGCGACGCACCCCACGCGTTCGCGATGTTCAAACTCCCAGCCACCCGGATTTCTTCTACGCGTTCGCGATAGCCCTCCCGCGAACGCGAAGCACAACACCACGACCCTACGCGAACGCGACCCAAGCAACGCGTTCGCGATGCTTATCACCCCAGACCTACGCGAACGCGACTCCTTCTCCCGCGAACGCGATGCACAAAAAGGCTTGGCCTTCGCGAACGCGACACTGGTCACGCGAACGCGAAGGATTAAGGGCCTGGGCAGAACCTGCAGTTTTCTGCAGATTTTTCCAAGTTCTAAATGCCCGGTTGATGGTCCGAATCCATCCCGAGGCCCCCCGGACCCCAACGAAAACCACCAACATACCCCAAAACATGATACGGACTTGTTCCAATCATAAAAACACCATACTAAACATCAAAATCACCAATTAACCACGGATTCAAGCCTAAGTTTCTTCAAAATTTTCAAAACTAACATTCAATCCAAAACCCGGTCAAACGATGTCCGAATGACCTGAAAATTTGCAGACATATCCAAAATCACATAACGAAGCTACAGAAATTGTCGGAATTCCATTCCGACCCCCTGATCAAAATATCACCTACCATCCGGTTTTCGCCAAAATTCAACATTCGCCAATTCAAGCTTAAAACTACACCGGACCTCCGAATTCAATTCCGATTGTTCTCCTAAGTCATAATTGATCCCCCGGAACTAGTCGAATCATCAGAATCCGGTTTCGAGCACTCTAACTCAATAGTCAACTCTTGGTTGACTTTTCATATTCAAGCTTTCTTCAAACATGCTATTTGTTTCATTTTCAATCCAAATCACTCCTAACTCACCCGACATACTCTAATACTGTTTTAAAAGCATAATATATGTAAATGCAAGGTAACGGGGTGGTAATTCCCGTAACGACGGGCCGGTCGTTACATTCTCCCCAACTTAAACAAACGCTCGTCCGCGAGCGGACTCAGAGTTGTACTAGAAGCCACCCAATAGCTGAATGACCTTACCAAGCATAATTCCAGGCGATCATACGTCACCCTATCTCACATAAGTCCGAAAACACCATATAGTCAAAATTTCACAGACCATCTGAACCATAAATCACATTGTACTTTCCGAAATCATATGCCAATTGCAATTCCCATGCCTATACTCAGGATACACTCGAATCCACTGCAATAACCCATATTCACTACTCCGGTGAGATCGTATGATGTATCGACAACCCAATCACTCGAGACGATAGTCTCTAATCACAACAACTGGCCACAATAACCAAATACTAGCTGAAAACCTCTTTCATTAGATAGAGTCTTATTCCAACACCTCCATATCCTGCCCACGGCAGTTGAAGCACGCGATATACCGAACCCATCTCTCAGGTTAACCATTGGTGAATCTATTTCCCTTTTAAAACTCATACCACGATAGGTTTCGGAGCCAAACCTCGATTTTTACCTTTCTAACAAGCTAAGATCCAATATGCTCGTATTCATTAATGACTCCAACGGTTATTTCGATTCTAACACACCGCACTGGTGATATGACACCTCAACACCGGCCTAAGCCACGACGAGCACAACATAGGCTCCAATAAGAACGATCTGAACACGCTCGAATCATGACAACCGGCTCACACACAAGAGCTATAATTCAAATTCCTCAATACCATCACAACACCTAACTGAAATCTTGTCTCACATCATAGAATTAAAGTACCCGAATCCTCCTCGAAAGGTCATAACATCACGTGGCTTTGCCACAATTCATCATTCTATCCAAACACCAGTTCTCATGAAGCACCTCAAGTTACCAAGCTCAAACGGTCAGCCACACGCATATCTATGTCTGGACTCAAGCAATCAATCACACTTGCGGTGATACAATGATATTCGCTATCAAATCCTGAAAGGACACAACCGATGTGCTATTCCCCGAGCGATGCCTAATACGGACTATTCCTCAGAAGCTAGGAAGTACTGTATACACGGTAACATACCACTAACTACATTTTCACAATATTTTGTTGCGGCGTGCAACCCGTTCCAACAACATACATGTGGCGGCGTGCCACCCGATCCAGATACCATACATGTGGCGGCGTGCCACCCGACCCAAATACTATACCTGTGGCGGCGTGCCACCCGATCCACGAATACACCTAGCAAAGGGAATGCACATCGAGACAAGTCGCTCATCGCAACAACATATACATAGCCTCAAGCTCGGCCACCTGCATTGCACCCGTCAAAGTTCCCCAATACTGGAACTGAAACAATGGTAGATACCTCTACACTAACATCCGCCCCTAAGGTCCAATTAACAAAGCAATGCCTACCAGCTGTCCGCTGGTCCTGGGTACAACTACTCTATTGGAGCATACTTTGATGTTTTTCTGCTACGCAATTTGTGCTATTTTTCGACATAGTCCATATCACATTAGTCTGGACAAACTAGCCCAATGGCGACCAATAAGCAATCAAGTATCATAACCCAAGTTGAGAGAAAAAGCCACTAGAGCTTCTGATTTTCGATAATCACAAAACGGTGTCGATACTCATGATATACAACCACTGCATAGGTGGACTAACGAGAACTTCAAGTCTCCAACACATATACAACACATGAATCACAATACCTGGTTCCACACTCCACCGTACGAATACATAACGCACATCAAGCGTCCATTCATACCACGACGGCCATTCAGAAATTTTCACTATGCCATCAACGATTCAGTTATTATAGTCGATCCAACAAGAGAATACCACCATACAACTAGATATTATCAGTTTATTTTACCTGGCCCTTTTGACCATAGACTCTGCCGAAATACTAGTATAGCAATACCATTCTCCTAAATCACCAGGAAGATTGATTCTCAGATTATCTGCAGCTGCCCACGCTGCTTGAGGATTTTAATGACTCCTCATATAATATTAATTGATCTCAAAACCTTGAACATGCCGTTATCAACTTTCCATAACACATCGCATATACCATGCCATAATAAGACAACAGGGAAAATTCATATCCCTTTCCCTACGCCGCAAACATCAACGCACTCAACTAGTCAAGGACTTTCATGATCCCATATTGAGAAAACTCCTTACACATTTCGAGCTTTACATACCAACGGAAATACACTCATTTTCAAACCACAGTAAAACACATCACAAACCCTTTCTTCCAATTACATTGCATAAGTTAAATTGCCAGGACCGAGTCCTTATACCCATACCGAGTTACACAACTGCCAATACTCAAAAGCTTCATTGCACAATATCTACAAGACTCATTACTTCAAACATATACTAGGAATTAATCGTATTCCTTATCATACCATTTCGGTTTATTAACAAGTTGATCCATTTACCCAATTTCCTTTCTGATTCATCTTTAATTTCATATCAGTCTTTACTGTAGCACGACAATGCCTCAACCCTTTTTACCACACAAAAACTCGTACACAAGACCACACGGTCTAAAGCTCACGGGCCGCTGAATACTCTCTCAAATGTTTCCTAGAAGTACCACATTCTACCACACTTTATTTTGAAGAACTTCCTGCGATTTTGAATTTGTTATCATTACTTCCCAATACTACATAGAATCCCATCATTCACATAATATAACACAAGCCTTGATCTTTTCTAACGAAACCGCCATCTTTAGCCACATGCACAATCTTAAGGCACCCGATTGTTACAAGCAAAATCTGAACACTGCAAAACTATTCTCGGGCATCATTCACCCTTATTCAGCTGTAATTCAATTGTCCTATTGAGTAAAACCACTCGTGTTTTGTTAGAACTTTGACAATGCAGATCATGATTACATACAAACACAATTAGCTATCTTTCCTTTCTATACACCGAACATTCTCTACCAAAAGTAGTTCAAAACATCCTAGTATTTCTTCAAATCTACGAAGCACCATAAGCCTTTATCAAAATTTCCCAACATACCTAGAGACAGAGCCAACACAGCACACGACAGTGCAATCAGATAATCAATAACAACCTCCCCAACTTAGCTCGAAGCCATTCATCAAAGCATTTTCAACCACTCATATCATTATTACTCAAATGATGCCACAAAGTTCTAGTTAGATTAAACTCAAGTCATTTACAAGCTTCGGCGGAGATTCGAATCATCAGAAATATTAACCCTTTTGCAATTCTTGCATTCATTCACACACAACAGTTACGCGCCCTCTTTAGGTGGCAAAATCTTTTCTAAGTCCCGAATTTTCCAAAAATTTCGGCAGAGTTTCCTTTGTAAATTGGCCTATCCACCTGCCAGAGAATCACCAAACCATTCTAACAATACATCCACAACTCAACAAAACATCACAATGTATTTCAACAACATTAAATCTCAATCCTATACGAATCATATTATCACAATTATACCTGAGCATGTACTGCACCTGCTCGAATCATAACATATATCAAATACCTTTCAATTACACATGAGAGTCAATCCACTTACCTCGCCTCAATTTAGCATCTCAGTACAATACCATCCACCAGGATACACATAGCATAATCACTTTAGTCTTCCCGAGTTTGAACTCGTTCCGCTACACATAAGGCACTTTACCTTCCAATTAAGAGGCGATGAAAATATTTCTCACGCCCATAGCTAGGGCTATATATCAAATCACAATAAAGATCAATACCGATCGTATGAACTTCATAATACCGGCTCGCGAAATTAGTACCTTGGTGCTCAAGCCATAGACAAAGATCTGGCCTCAAGTCCTCCCGACTGGTCCAACATGAATTCACGGGGATTATATCTCGCCCCTCGTTCAGAGAAATCACAAGCCATAAGGCAATTATATTACTGAGCGCTCGATGCGTACACATACGTGTGGAAGAAATTTCAAAATTATATCTCAAGCTGAATCAAGTGCGCACGATAAGAATTCCAAAAAATGTGAAGTGTTTCCTAAAGGTTTGCAGCCTCCCGAGTATAAGTACAGGCGTCCCCGTACCGATCCACAAGACTCTACTAACCGGCTCAAGACTCATGAGGCCTAGTAAACCTGGCTCTGATACCAACTTGTCACGACCCCAAATCCGGTCGTGATGGCGCCTAGCACATTGCTAAGCCAGCCTGACCAATCAATAATAATAACGGGGCTAGAAGCTCTCTTTAGGCCATTTAAGCATATCAAGTCATGAGCAACAGTGATATAAATATATCAAACAGGGAACCAAGTCCCAAAACATATTAACTCCCTCAGACCGAAGGGTCAAGAGTCATGAGCCTCTAAAGAACGTAAGTGTAATAAGGTTTACAACCAAAGCTCAGAGCGGAAAGAAATAACAATACATAATCAAAGACAGTAGGAAGGAATATCGGGTCCTGCGGACGTCGGCAGCTACCTCGAAGTCTCCATAGAATGGCGATAGCACAAACAGTTGCGATAGCTCAACTGCCCTCCTAATCCTGTATATCTGCACACACAAAAATGCGGGGGAGTGGGGTGAGTATATTTCAACTCAGTGAGTAACAATAGTAAACAACGACTGGAAGTGAGAACACCCGTACTATCACTATACAGTTCTAAGGGTAACCTCACAAGTAAGTCATCACTATAATGAATACCCCCAATATCCAGTCCACATCTATGCCATCTAGGTCCCACACTGACCACATTCTCACTCATAGCACTACGGTATACAGCTATCTCAATATACGGAGACATATACATATGTCTATATCATATCGTATTTTAGTATATATACGAATATACATAAGTATAATGTCGCGGCGTGCGCGCCCCGCTCCAATACATATACACGCGCGCCTGCGCCATTTAACGTCGACGGCGCTCACCTGGGGCGTGTGCGTACTTCGAGGGCTCCTAGTGCCCAAGCCGCTATGATACGCGGCGTGCAGCCCGATCCACACATGTATTACTGCGGCGTGCAGTCTGATCCAATATATATATGTATACATATCGGCGCGCAGCCCGATCCCATAATATACACCAGCGCTCACTGAGAATGTGTGCAGACTCAGACTCCGAAGGGGCTCCTACAGCCCAAGCGCAATAATACTGCGGCGTGCAGCCCGATCCAACATAGGTATATATATATAATACCTCACAACGGGTCCTCGACCCTATCCCATTCAGTATATACTTGGCCTCTCAGGCCCAATATAATATATCACAGTGGGTCCTTGACCCTGTCTCAGTCAATATAGTCATGATATGCTATACAGTTATAACTACGGCTGAGTTTATGTATCCAACATGATATACTACGGCTGGGTGTATGTAGCCAGCATGATTTAAGGGTCTCCTAACTCTACAGGTCCCCTAATGTTCTACAAATCGGCACAAGGCCCCAAACATGGCTATTAGCCCAACTACACATTTATAATCTCATTATCAGTCATAATACACAGTATACTATTAGTCGGGAAGGACCAAGTCCAATCCCCAAATCCCAATGCCACCACGCTCGTCACATGACGTGTGTCTCATCTCTACATAGCACTGTAGAGTGCAAGTACGGGGTTTCAAACCCTCAGTACATTATTTACTACCACCACTCACCTCGATCCGATAGAAGCCTTAATCCGCCTTGCGCTCGCCTCGCAATTCAATCACCTTGAATGCCGAATCTGCTCAAAATCAATGAGAATACATCAATATAGGCTAATTAAACACAACCCATTCGAAATAACTCAATTTACATCAAAATTCCCAAAGTTTCCAAAACCCGAGCCCCGGGCCCACATTCCGAAAATTTACGAAATTCACATTTCTGGAACCCTCGTCTCGCCACGAGTCCATACATATAAAATTTACCAAAATCGGACTCCGTTTGCCCACTCAAATCGGTGTTTTTCTTCAATTTAGGCTTAGGCCTCAAACCCACAATTAATCTTCCATTTACAGGGAATTAACCAAGGATTTCATGTTAAAATGATGTAATTAAGCCACAAAACTTACCTCCAACAAATCCCCGATGAATTTCCAGCAATTCCCGTGAGTTTCTCTCTCTAGAACTCAAAAATGGCGTTTTGGGTTAATGAACCCGTAGCCCCTCTGTTCTGGATTTTATTCACTGCCAGACACTATTGTTCATCGCGTTCGCGTGACTCTCTACGCGTTCGCGATGAACAGCCTCGCCTTACCCTTCGCGAACGCGACGCTGGCCACGCGTTCGCGATGCTCAATTCCTGATACCCTTCGCGGACGCGACGCACCCCACGCGTTCGCGATGTTCAAACTCCCAGCCACCCGGATTTCTTCTACGCGTTCGCGATAGCCCTCCCGCGAACGCGAAGCACAACACCACGACCCTACGCGAACGCGACCCAAGCAACGCGTTCGCGATGCTTATCACCCCAAACCTACGCGAACGCGACTCCTTCTCCCGCGAACGCGATGCACAAAAAGGCTTGGCCTTCGCGAACGCGACACTGGTCACGCGAACGCGAAGGATTAAGGGCCTGGGCAGAACCTGCAGTTTTCTGCAGAATTTTTCC
>JASVEL010003381.1:0-81459 GCA_032618575.1 Nicotiana noctiflora
ACCCTTCCCTCGGCTTGAAAAGCCTTGTAACATGTAGCAGAGCCTCAGCATGAACCAACAACCCGTATAAACGACAGGGTATGACCAAAACAACCAAAGGACGAGACATAGAAGGTTGAGAGCGTCGATTCTCATCCTTCGCCCTCAGAGATACCATTTGTCCATTTAGTATAGTCAGCTCCGCCTCCAGCTCTTTGATTAACCCGACGACCAGAGGCTTCCTTCTCTTCAATCAACTTCAATCTATAAATGCAGAGGGCATCTTCTAAAGATACCGATTCAGAAATAGGTGTCGTCGACTTGTCGGAACTAACGCTCAGTTCGCCCTTAAGCCCCGCAATCTCTGCCACCATTGTACTTAACTCAGTTGTCAATTCGGCTACCTTTGCCTGTAAATCAGCATTCTCAGTCGTTACCCCCTTTCTCAACTCGAGCTCATCCCCCCTCACCTTAAGGGAAGCCTCTAGTTCACTATTGCAGGCGTCAACTCTCATGAGCTCCTCATCACTCTCCCTCAACTCCTTAATCTTGCTCTCTAACTGGTCATCCCCCTGCTTAAGCTCCTCACAAAACACCTAAAACTCAGGGTCTTGAAGATAAATGTCAGCCATCGCCCTGTGGTTAGCCTGATATTGATGATATTTGGATGACATCTTCTTATAAAGGCTCGTCCATCTCATATCCCAATAATCCCACTCAAACTCCATAACAAGGGCCTCACAAAGAAAAGGGAAGATGTTAGAAACAAGATACGGTACAACGATTACCTCATAAACCTAATGATGAAGTGAGAAGAAAAGCCATCTACCTACAAAGCCATACTGGAAACTTTCTAAGACAACTCCACGTCGTTCATAGCCCTAAGCAACTTGCTTTCAGGAGAAACACATAAAGGATCCAGGGCAGACACCACTTGTTCGCTATTCAGCAGCAAGTTGTAGTCCACAGAAATGAATACATGACGGTTAGATCCGTCCATTCTAACCTCTATGTGGGTATGAAGAGCCACGAACTCATTAAAATCCTCTTGGTTGACATCCGAACCTGAGCCTCCATCCTCAACACGATGCCCTCTGACATTGGACGATACGCCACCCTCAATAGAGTGCACTTAGCCATCACCCGAATAAAATCCTTCCACTTGGGGAGATCTCCCCGACAAAATAGCGCCGGATATGAATACGATCACAAGGGCTGTCCGGGATGCCCCGCTTCTATCAGCATCTGTGGCCATGCCATTCCCAAGCTCTAACCTTTTTCCTTTTCTTGAAAATGACTTATCTCTATTAGAAGATTCATCCAAAGGATGTAAGGCCGGCACCGAAGAAGCCTCCTCTCTTGTGGCCACGACCTAAGATGAGTATCCCAATTGAATAGGTTTAGGACGACTCTCCCAAATAGACTCATTCAAGACAAACTGCATATCCACAGTAGCAACAACTTGTCGCAAGGCAGGAACTGGCGCCATTCGCCTAGATACTCCTAGAACTGTCATCATAAAGGGTGGTATCATTAGATACGGTCAAACAGCCAATGAAGTATTAAGTAAGACATTTACCAGAAGGAACTTTAGGGTCGTAACGCTTCACGAAGGCGGGCCAAGTTTGAGTTTTTTCTGCATGGGGAAATAGACGGGCTACCCAATCCCTGATGTTTGCAATAGGGTGAGGCAGATGGCCCATCACTGCAAAACGGCAAGAGAATAAACTTTATAGTAAATATAGAAGAAAGGATAATAGAATGAGTGACGATATTTACGAGCCTCCTTCCACTTCTCTAGGAATCTGGCGGAATCAGTAACGGTGTACTTGATCTTGAAAAAGAAGTATTTGTGCCAAAACTTACGACTTGCCCGGTCGTCTGTCCCGACCACCAGCCATTTTGTGCCACGAAGCCTCAAATGTACCATGATACCCATGAGGAAGCCAGGAGTAAATAGATGCAAAGGGGGTGGATATAAACGCTGCACTCCTCCAACTCTACATACATAGTCAGTAGTAGAAGCACCTTGAGCATATACGGCGAAAGTTGTGCTAGGTAAACCTGGTAGAATCTATATAACTCTTCCGCTAAGGGGAAGAGAGGGAGAGAAAGAGTATAGATGATCATAAAAGGGTACTCATAGAAAGTGTAGTACCCCGGTCTGTGGACATCCACATAATCTCTCCTCTATAGAACTATTTCAATATAAGCAGGAATGTCGTACTTTACACGAGGGCATCGAGAAAAACCTGCTCAATCTCAAAAAACACAGGGTTCGAGGTGGAAGGGGGATCGTTGAGGAAGTCACTACGGGATAAAGGGTGTCTTGGTAGCAACTCCTCCACCATAGGAGGGCTGTCACCCTTTTCTACCACCATGTCTCCACTGTCAGAAGGAGGCACCGTAGAAAACAGGGTGGTTTCAGGAAACTCCTCACAAGAACAACGAGACTTTTTCATGATACCATTCAAGGAATATCAATGAGAAAGCAGAAAGTAGGAGCTTTAGGTGATGGACGAAAAAAGAAACAGAAGGATATAAGAGCAAATGAGAAAGAGTGAAAGAGGTTATCAAGAGTGAAATGGCTAAAGATTTTTAGAAAAACAAATTCCCACCTATTTATAGGGTTGGGTGGCGCGAGAATCGAGGTGGCAAGTCTCAAAGCTGCTCAAGAATTGAAGCATCACACCATCAAATCACTGCCTTAAAAACCTACATTGATGACGCACGTGGAGCTAACATCATTTCCCTATGAAATATACCACTTGGTATTTTGCTAAACATGATGACCATCCCCCGTTGGCCATGTCATGACGTTTCAATGGGTCAAATTCCTCCAAAAGAGTGCGTGAAGTCCGTTCATCGAGGACGCGTTCGTTCGCGACCCCGGCAAGCTGAGGGGCTAACTGTATAGGCCCAAATTTGACCGACTATGATCAATGACAAGCACGACAAATGACCAGGTATTTTCGAGTCGACGACTTGAAAGAGGCAACCTTAGGGCAAAAGTAGAGATTGTACGATCCTTGTAGTATTGTAAACCCATTAAGAGACATCTTGGAAATTTATTTCTCATAACTTAGAAGAGTCTCTTTCTAGTATATAAGGAGGACAAGAACTTTGTCACAGGGGCAGAGCGAAACTCGGTGAAAAATATTATTTGAGAACGAAAAGAAATCTATTGACGATCATCATTTCATCACTTATTATTTCTAGTGTTTATTGTATTCATCTAAGATTTACCCTTTCATCTTTGATTGATTTGTTCAAAAAGGTTTGCATATCTTTTGAGCCAAACAACTATTCCAACTACTACTCCCTCCGGTCCACAATAAGTGTCCAATTTACTTTTAGCACGCCTATTAAGAAAATATTAAATTCTATATAAAAATACCTACTATGACTAAACTATCCCTAATTAAATATTTAATGTGAGGAGTAAGAAAACTTTTTAGGGATATGTACATAGGGGTTATTTTGTAAAAATAAATTGAATTTTTTCTTGATTACTTCACTAGACACTTATTTTGAACCAAAATGAAAAAAAGTAAATTGCACACTTATTGTAAATAGGAAGGAGTAATATATTGCAGACAGCGGAAGTTTTGTAATTGTCCTAGTAAAAATAATGTACCTATTGTTGACTCCTGAGTTGTGAGATCGTTAGCCTGTACAGGGTGAGCCCCCAGCTTCTCCTTGGGAGCTCCTTCTTTATTTTATTTTTGTTGTGTATTGAACTAAATCAAAAACATTATGGTCTAGTTTCCGTTGAGCTCTTTGACAATGATTCTGATTTATAAGTCCATTAAGTATAATTGTTCTTCATTTTTAAATAAGTACCAAATACTATCAGCAATTTTCATACTAATGTTCTTCTTCTTGATTTCACTTCTCATTACAATTTCAGTTTAATTGATGAAAAAACGGAAAGGTCAGATACATCTTTGTAGCATAGTAAATTATTTAAAATCGTCACACATTATACTATTGGGCCATAAAAGTCCCTATCGTCCAACTAGCCTAACAAATCTATTCTTATTTTGACGGAAGTGCCATGTGGCCAGATTAAAAAAGAGGCAAGGATGGATGCCACGTGGCACTTCCGTCAAAGTAAGGGCAGATTTGTTAGGATAGTTGGACGGTAAGGACTTTTATGGCCCAATAATAGAATCGGGGGCAATTTTAAATAATTTACCATACTACAAGGAAATATCATACCCTTTAAGAAAAAAAATTACTATAAAGCCATATTACTCTTAGCTCTTGTCATCTGCTATAATATAGATGTTAATGTTAAGTGATTAGTCTATATACATTACAGCCCCTGTACGTAATTCGGACAGCTGTATTTCAGTAAGCACAAGAGTAAGTAATTAATCAATTCTGTGACTCAAATATCTTTAGTCACGAACTTAATGTTTTGATTACCATGCAGAATTGTGATGGAATGAATAATTATAATTCATTTATGTTTAATTAGAAGTTTTCGGTTCGAGCTCTAAGAATATAATTAGTGTCTTCTTTATGTTTAATGGTTGCAAATTCGAATTAATCAGACCTTCAAACATAATAGTGAACACCCGATGAGAACTAAAAAAAAATGTTTCATTAGAGTGGTTGTTACGTACAGTTATGCTTTCTATTAATTGGTGTCTTCTTTATGACAGTTGGTTAATTCGTTAAGAACACTTTCCACTTCCACATTTAATATTTGTGTGTGTTTTGGTAGAGTTGGACCTTTGGGTTAAAGCCATGAAAGGAAAGGTTTAAAATAGCTTTCAATCATTATGTTTAAAGTATTTCAGTTACTTTTGCAAATAAATAAAATCCATTATCTCAATTCCTAAAGTGTCTTTATAATGAAAACCATAATATACCTTTTTTCATACCTTCTCAAGAAATTTCCATATTAGCTACTTATCAACCAACCCTGAAAATCCTCATCCAAACCACCTTTGACGACTACTTCTGTTCATCCCTCTCCCTCTGGTTTCCCTCATAATTTTACTCAGTACTAGAGAGACAAATGAGATATAATAATTGTTAGCCATAGTGTAATTTAACTTATTATTAATACAGATCTAGTTATTATTTATTTCAAGGTGCCTACCAACCAGGGGCGGAGCCAATGAAGATGTTATTATGGGTTCATCTGAGCCTATTAGCTTCGGCTTAGGCCATGTATAGATGTTAAAAATTCAGTTAAATAAGTGCAAAAATAGAGTTTGAACCTAGTATATTAGATGCGATACAGTATAATTAAATTCAAACCTATAAAGTTTAAATCTTGCATCCGTCTTGCTATCAATACTAGTTATATAAAGTAACATGCAGCCACCTTTTAGGTGATTTGAGTATTAAATTTTTTTACACTATTGATATAATATAGTTAATGGTACTTAAACTGGATAAATATGTCGCCCCAATTTATTTGGGAAATTAATATTCATATATGTATGAATATAAATATATAATCCTTGTAGGACATGCTTTCCTAGAACTATCAATTCTGTCATTTCGATTAAATGCAATTTGTTACACGGTTGTTATTTTATGATGTTAGCTTCATTAAATTCGCTATTTTGGTCTTACAATATATTGGTACCCCCCAGCCCTTGCACCCCTCCACACCCCCCCCCCAACCCACTTTTGTAGTCCCTCCCCCACAAAAAATAAAAATTTAAGAGAAATGACTATACGTGTTAATCTAACATTTTTTAGCAGATGGATATCTAGCTAGGTTATAACTTTTAGAAACATTATGATGTTCAAATTTTTGTAGATATATTCCATTATATTCGTCTTAGATTTTACACAACAATAATATTGTCAAACGAGCTTTTTATTTAAACTTGGTGAACATTATCAGTAGTTTATATAGACTGCAATATATATTTGCCGTCAAAAAGAACTTTATAAATTGGTTCTTTGAAAGTATTTATTGTATATTTGAGATTTCTTCCTCACAACTTTATATTGTACTCCCTCCGTTTCAATTTATGTGAACCCATTTGACTGGGCACGGAGTTTAAGAAAAATGAAAATACTTTTGATCTTGTGGTGTAAAATGAGGCACCTTTATTTTGTGTGGTTATAAATCATTGCATAAAGGTAAATTGTTTCCAAATAAGGAAAGAGGTCATTCTTTTTGGCACGGACTAAAAAGGAAATAGGTTCACATAAATTGAAACGGATGGAGTATATTATTTGGAGTTAATTATCTTTTATACCCCGAAAGTGTAAAAGTTTGTTTTGTACTATATAATTATTTACAAGATAACTACATGTAATTAATCATAATAAGAGTGATTTAATAACGTGAAATGAAGCAGATAACCTAAAACAATTACAAGCTGAAATGTGTTGCTCATGTAAAATTAATAACGTTAAGTTATTTAAATGCGTTTAAGCAACCAAATAGATTGTGTAAGAACGTTAAGTTTTGTTTGGCATACAAATATATGTCAACCAGTAATTAAATACTTTCAATATCAAAATAAAATGCTTTGAAAGGCAATCTTAGGATTATAATAGCGTGTCATTGGACACGATTTTCGAAGTGAAGTAACGGTAAGATCATGTTTATATAAATGTTAAACCTTTTCTTGTTTCACTTCATTCTGGTCAAATAATTAAAACTAACCCTAATTAATTCCCTCTAAATTATTATATGTTCCAAATTCTGGACAAGTACAGGTAGTTCAATGATTTCGTAATTCAAGCCTTTGATTACTTCTCGTTTTTAACAAAATAGAAATAAAGAAATTAACGAGTTTGCCTACTTCTCCAAATTGAGGTATACAAAGCAAAGTGGAACAAGAAAATGACACTTGAGCTACCAATGGTTTCCAATAAAATGTGTCATAATCATTCTTTGAATAACAACCCTTAATTATATGCATGATCCCATGTTATCTGAAAGAGAAAAATGTTACTATACTCCACATTAGAATAAAATAAGAAAAGAAAATAATCAACCCAACATTCTTAAGCTCGACTACTTTTTTATATTTATGTTGACAAGAAAGAACATACTACTAATACGTTATGGAATTACGTTATGACCACAATATATGGTCTTTATCTTAAGCAAACTTAAATTTTGTAGATTTGACTAGCTAACCGTGTGTTTATTTTTTATGCTAACATGAACCAGTTTTTGTAATCAATACTAGGGCAATTAAATTTGTTATTTTACGCTGGTTTCGAGACAATGATTAGCTAATTAAAAACACCGATTAGGTTAGTACACTTAACTTGGTTTCTTCTTTGAATCTGTACTTATCTCCATTGCTTTCATTGGGAGTACGTTCTATGAAGTAATCAATAATTTTTTCTTTTTTGGCACAAATTTAAAAGGAAAGTGCATCAAATGTGTGCCACATAAATTGGAATGGAATGAGTAGTTCATACTGTATAATAATTAGTTATGGATATTTGTCTTAAGTTCCCATACAAATACAAGCTATATTGGAAACATATCTCCAAAGATACACCTTGTGCTAAATATATGAAAAAGTTATTTAAACTATGAGCAATAGTATCAAATGATCTAGGAATACATACATAATCTTTTTTTTCATACTAGATGATTATTGCCAAGGCAGATCTATCAAGTGGTGTCATATGATACTGCTTAATCAGAAAACTTCACTAAACAAGTACTTATAACTAAAATCTAACATGAAAAATTAGGATAATTAATAAAGTGACACCACTTGATAAGAGTAGTTGTATAGCTCTATTCGTCAGGCGCTTCAATTTTCTGTAACAAGTTCAAATATGTGTAGCTTCATTTTTGTTTAAAATTATTTATTCCTCATCTAGAAATAAAAAAAAGTATGTCGAGGTTCCCCTTAAGCATTAACATTACATTAAGTATATCTTATGCAACAAATAAATTATTTGACTTATATTATAAGTTGTTCGAATATTTTTTCCTTTCATCTTATTTCTCGGTATTGAAATTGATTAAGAACATGTGACGACCCGGCCAGTCGTCTCATGAGTTACCACTTCGTTTCCTCCATTTCTGCTTTTTTATGCTTTGTTTATCTGTATTTTGTGATAACAAGTTGGTCGGATCGAATTCACAAAGGATTTGGTAAGGTTTGAGACACTTAATCTCTTTTAAGAAGGATAAGTTGAAAAAGTTAACCGGATATTGACTTATGTGTTAGAGGGCTCGGATGTTAGTTCTAATGGATCGGTTAGCTTCAGGAGGTGATTTGGGATTTAGGAGTGTGATCAGAATGGGTTTTGTAGGTTCGGAGTAGATTTAGGCTTGAATTGGCGAAGTTGATATTTTGGCATTTTCCGATTGGTAGATGAGATTTTTATATAGGGGTCAGAATGGAATTCCAAGAGTTGCAGTAGCTTCGTTATGTCATTTGGGATGTGTGTGCAGAATTTCAAGTCATTTGGATGTGGTTTGGTTGGGTTATTGATCAAAAGCAAAGTTTGGAAGATTTTTAGAAACATAGGTTTGAATTCGATGTGTTTTGGTTGATTTGATGTTGTTTAAAGTATTTTGATGATTGGAACAAGTTTGAATAAGGTATTAGGATATGTTAGTGCCTTTGGTTGACATCATGGGGGTCTCGCATGAGTTTCGGGTGGTCAATCGGATCATTTGGAAGTTAAGAAAATTGCAGATTTTGAGTTCCAACAGTTGCAGACATTTTAGTCTTCGCATTCGCGAGAGGACCCTCGCGTTCGCGAAGAATCAGCTGAGGGAGGTGGAAGTTTAGCCTTTGCGTTCGCAAGGCAGGTGACGCGTTTGCGAAAGGCTGCGAGGTTATGCATCATGTTCGCGGGCGAGTAGTAGCATTCGCATAGAAGGAATGGAGAGGTTGAGCTTCAGTAGGAAGTAACCAATCGTGTTCACGATGTGGGGACCGCATTCGCTAAGGGTCACCTGGGTAAAGCATCACGTTCGCATGTTTCGTGTCGCTTAAGATCTTTTGATCAATGATATTTTTGTGCTTCGCGAATGCGAGACTTTGACTGCGTTCGCGAATAAGGTAATTAAGGCCTGCAAAAACTCGTTATGTCCACAAATATGGGGTTTATTTCCTCCATAGTAGGTCATTTTTTGGAACTTTTTGAGGGATATTGAAGAGGGATTCAAGAGGAAACGTTTGGAGGTAAGAAATTTTGACTTAGCACTCGATTCTATTGTGAAATCTGCCTATAAAATCATGGAAATCTAAGCTTAAATTTGAGAAATTAGGGCTTGGGATTAAGAGACTTTAAATGAGGATTTGAGGGATCATTTGGACTCCTATTTTAGTGTTATTTACATGCATAGATTCCTGGGAGGATGAGGATACCGGTTATATGAATTTTATCTAGTTTCCAGGCATGGGCCCAGGGGTCGGGTTTGGCCAATTTCGGAATTTTGGTATTATTTTGATTGTTTTCGCTTGGGCTTCATTCCCTTATCATATTTTGTAGTCCTCGTTTTGATTTTGGATGGATTCGATGTGAATGGAGGCCGATTTGAGGGGAAAGGCATCGCGAATTAGTATTTTCACCGGGTTGAGGTAAGTAACCATTGTAAATCTAGAACCAAGGGTACAAAACCCCGGTATTGGACTTGCTTTGGGGTACGTGATGACGCATATGCTAGGTGATGAGCGTGTGGGCATGCACCGATAAGGATTGTGACTTGGTCCATCCCATAGCGACTATTAAGCCACGTATTTGGTTTGGAAATATTATATTATTCCTTATTTTGGATATTCTACCGCATTATGTATTGTATACCATGTTTGGGGCTTTGGGCCGACCTGTAGAAACTCTTAGGGGCATTTTTACTGTTTTCCTCACTTTACTTGCTAAAAGTATATCCTCAGTCATGTTTTACCTCTTAAATGTCTAAAACTAATTTATTCTTGTCACTTTAAAAAAAGAGAAATATTTGGACTGAGTTCCCTAATTTCCACTGTAGTGCTCGAGTGATTGTGAGGTTAATGACAGAGAGAGGTCGAGAACATAAGTGTGAGGATATCTATATATATATGTGAGTTATGGATCGGGATGCACACCGCAGCGATACTTATATGGATCGGGTTGCATGTCGCAGCGATAATTATATGGATCGGGCTGTACGCCGCAGTGATATTTATATATACTGGACAGATCTGCACGTCGTAGCGATATGATGCTTTGGATGTAGGATCCTCTCCGGAGTCTGCACATACCCAGTGAGCGTAGTCGACTATAATTATATGGATCGGGCTGCACGCCACATCGGTTATTATGATTAATATTATTATTATGAGGTATTGTGAGACTGAGTAACGAGGTTTGAGACGCGAGTGACTGAGAGAGAATAATTTTAGTGATTCCTTGTCCGAGGGGCCCAGTTATGATATTTTTACTCATTTCACTCTGCTTTTTAAATAAGCCTTTGTTGAAAATATTGTTATGTATCTAATTTCAAATTTTTTTAAACTGGAAAAGCTAATTCTTTGATGAAACTAGTGTTAAACTGTAAAGTTGATCTGTTATCATGTGAGTTTTCAGTTATATGCACTTTTGAACTACTCATCACTGCTTTCAGTACTTGTTTACTTTAGTTACTTACTGATTAGGCGTACTTACGTTACTCCTGCACCTTGTGTGCAAATCCAGATGCCCGAGCGGCCAAGTGAGGGCTGTTTAGCTGACCCAGTGTGTCGATGGAGATTCCCAGGTAGCTACATGGCGTCCACAATCCAGTTTCTCCCCTCTATCTTGTTATCTTTTTCGCACTTCCTAGACTATTGATGCAGTAGGTATTCAGACTTGTATTAGAGGCTCTAAACTCATGACACCAGATTTGTAGGGTTGTGTAGTTCATGTTTTATTGACTTTCACTTATTTATCTATTGTTTTAAATGCGTATTATGAAAAGTATGGTATTTAAACTTGCGTAGAAATATCTTAATGTAAAAGGAAAAGGGTTGTGGTTAATTGTTTAGTTGGCTTGCATAGTAATGTGATAGGCGCCATCACAAATGTTATTTCAGTTCATGATAAGTTTGTATCAGAGCCTAGGTTACATAGGTCTCGCGAGTCATAAGCCGGTTTAGTAGAGCCTCGCAGATCGGTATGGAGACGTTTCTATTTATCCTCGAGAGGCTGGAACCTTTAGGAAAGGCTTCATGTTCTTGAAATTCTTGTCGTGCGAATATATTGATCCGAACATTAAACTTCTATTATTCTATTCTCTCACAGATGATGAGGACACATGCTACCGGGCAGGATAGACGACCACCAATACCACCAGTTGGGGCCATCAGAGGTCAAGGCCGTGGCAGGGGAAAGTAGCTAGAGAAGCACATGTAGATCCACTAGCTTCCCCAGTTCCGGATCAGATCCCAGTTATGAACACTACAACAATACCTGCTCAGGCACCAGGTATGCCTATCGTGATTCCGGGCCTTCAAGAGTCTATAGCTTAGATCTTATCAGTGTGTACCGGTTTGGCTCTGGAGATCTCAGCTACTACAGCCGCAACAACTTCTCAGATCGGGGGAGGATCCAGACCCCCATTGCTTTCACACCTGGTCAAGTTGTGCAAACACCTCCACTCCAGCTGGTTGCACCAGTCTAGGAGTTTGTAGTACCGGTTATGCCGGATGATGAGCAGCATCGACTTGAGCACTTTGGTTATCTCCTCCAGTGTTCACTGGTGCTCCGGGCGAGGACGCCCAAGGTTTTCTGGATAAGTGCCGTCGGATTCTTCGTACGGTAGGGATCTTAGAGTCTAGTGGGGTATCTTTCACTACCTTTCAGTTTTCTGGGGCTGCCTTCACTTGGTGGGAGGCATATGAGAAATGTAAGCATGTTGGTACGGCGTCCCTTACTTGACAGCAGTTCTCCATTCTCTTACTGGAGAAGCATGTGCCACAATCGCGCCAAGATAAGTTGCGTAGGCAACTGAGCAGTTGCATCAGGGGGAGATGACTGTGATGTTGTACGAGATATGGTTCTCTAAGTTAGCCCGTCATGTGATTTGGTTGGTTCCCACAGATCGAGAGAGGATCAGGAGGTTTGTTGATGGCCTCACATATCAGCTTCAGATTCTTATGACTAGGGAGAGGTGACAGGTGCTACATTCGAGGGGGTTGTTGATATCGACCGTGAGATCGAGTCGGTTCACCTTTAGGAGCAAGATGAGAGGGACGCCAAGAGGCCTCCGGTATCTGGTAGCTTTAGTGGTACTCTTTCGAGGGGCCAGTTCCAGCAGGGCAGGGACCGTTCATTCAGGCACGCACACTCAGCTCGCCTACGTTATTGTGGGGCATCATCTGGTCAAGGGTTTCACAGTTCTCATCAAGGCCACTTATCACTTAGTGCCCTTCCAGCTCAAAGTTCATCCCATGCCCCATCAATCCAGGGTTTCTCCATGCCAGGCCCTTCTACTGGTCAATCCGATGCCAGGGATTCCCTTCACTCCCCATCTCAAGCAACGGGGAGTTGCTATGAGTGCGGAGGGATTAAGTATATGAGGAGGCAGTGTCCTCATCATCTTTATGGCAGCATAGGGGACGGCCCTCAACCCTTTCCCCGGTTACTTCACCACCCGCCCAGCCAGCTAGGGGTGGAGGTTAGTTAGTTATATTAGATCGGGCTGCGCGCCGCAGCGATATGATGCTTGTGCTGTAGGAGCACCTCTGGAGTCTGCACTCCCCTAATGACCATAGTCGACTATAAATATATAGATCGGGGTGCACGTCGCAACGGTTATTATGATTATTATTATGAAATATTGTGAGACTGAGTGACGAGGTTTGAGTCACGAGTGACTGAGAGGCCATATTTTGAGTGATTCTTTGCCCGAGGGGCCCAGTTATGATGTTTTCACTGATTTCACTTTGCTTTTTAAATAATCCTCTGTTGAAACTATTGTTAAGTATCTGATTTCAAATGTTTTATACTGGAAAAGCTGATTTTTTGACGAAACTTGTTTTAAATTGTAAAGTTGATCTGTTATCATGTGATTTTTCAGTTATATGCACTTTTGAACTGCTCGTCATGCTTTCAGTACTTATTTGATTTAGTTACTTACTGAGTTTGCGTACTCACGTTATCTTGTGTGCAGATCCAGGTGCCCGAGCGACCGAGTGAGGGCTATTTAGCTGACCAAGTGTGTTGACGGAGATTCCCATGTAGCTGCATGACATCCGAAGTCTTGTTTCTCCCCTCTATCTTGTTATCTTTAGCGCACTTCCTAAACTATTGATGTAGTAGGTATTTAGACTTGTATTAGAGGCTCTAGACTCGTGACACCAGATTTGTGGGGCTGTGTAGTTCATGTTTTATTGACTTCCGCATATTTATATGTTGTTTTAAACACTTATTATGAAAAGTATCGTATATAAACCTGCATAGAAATAGCTTAATGTAAAAGGAAAAGGGTTGTCGTTAATTGTTTAGTTGGCTTGCCTAGTAATCTGATAGGCCCTATCACGATCGGTATTTAGGATCATGACAGAACAATTGCATAATCGAATGAATGGTGAATTTTTGTGTGATTCCACCTGTTAACGGTTCCACAAATCACCTCATCATTTGACCAACTTTCACTAGCAGATTTTACCCCATACAATTACTTGGTGTTCTATATGTAAAAAAAAGTTATTTAGTAATATACTTGAGTTATGTTTTATTAAAATAATTCAAATTATATTACAGTGAAGTTATTTTTTTTATTGTTTAAAATCATAAAATCATTTATAAAAAATCCTGCTTACACCGCTTGTCCTCGTCACGAGCAGATACGTATAAGTATGTAAATCATATTCTTTGCGGTCTAATAAGATTTGTACTAAGTAGTTGTCGAGGGCTTTTTGTATTGCAACGAATTGAATCGCATATCCATCGTGTTCTAATCTCCACCATTTACCTCTCATGGTTACCAAGCATGGCTAGATAATGGGCTGGATTGAAGATGATTTGTTATAAAATAGTTTTGAGACCGAGCCCTCAAAGATCTTAATTAAATCGAGGCCTGAAAAACTGGCCTAACTCAAACAGGCTTAAACTAGGAAATGCTATGGGCCTCATCAGTAAAAATAGCACGAGCTAGCCAGTTTTCAAACTGGTCATTCAAAAATAGTTAGCGTTTGTAAAGTCATTGAAGTATAATTATTATTTTGCTACAACACAGAAAGTTCCAGCATAATATACTACGGATCAATGCTCCTGAGTATGAACTTCCAGCATGTTATGCTTGAACTCCAACACACAGAAAGTTCTAGTATAATATACTGGATATTGGAGCACCAGTGCTCAAATCTTCAGTATATTATGCTGGACCGGGATATTATACTGCAACTCCAGTATATTATACCGGATATACTGGAGTATATTTCAGATTTTGAATAATGTTTCGTTCATATTTATCTTTACATGAAAAATGACTAAATTTCGATTACTTTTAAAATTATTGCTATTTTTTCAATGACCACTTGTAAATCTGGCCATTTTTTTAATTTCTCCCATTTTACAATCAAGGAGTCCGACATGAGCTGCACCAATTATTGGAATAAACGATATAGCTTTAAAAAAATAATTCCATTCGACTCCAAAACCTGATTTTTTATAAATCGACAAACAGTAATTTTACATAATTAAACTGATATCGTATACTTAATAATATCAAGTGAAAAATCGTATGTAAGTTTAATAGATTAAATGTTTAAACGAGACTCATTTCCATTTTCCCAAACATATTGAGCACACTATACAGAAACCGCTTCGAACACGTAAACTTTATAATTTTTAGACCCGTAAATTTCCGAACACATAAACTTCCAAACTCATAATTTTGGAACTTGTAAAATTTTGAATCTTTAAATCGATAAATAATAATATTAAAAATTAAAAAATATATTTTAATTTTTTTTTGGGTGGGGGGGGGGGGAGAGGGTGGGAGCGGGGCTGGCGGTAGATAAAACAAAAAAAATAGAAATTTGAAATTTAAAAAAAATAATTGAGGTAAAAAAATAATTTTTTTGTAGGGGGAGGGAGTGGGGGGCTGGGTGGTGCAAAAAATAAACAACAACAACAACAACAACAACAACCCGAGTATAATCCCACTTAGTGGGGTCCGGGAGGGTAGTGTGTACGCAGACACTTACCCCTACCCTAAGGTAGAGAGGTCGTTTCCAAATAGACCCGGCATCCTTCCCTCAAGAACTACCCACCTTGCTTCGGGAGACTCGAACTCACAACCTCTCGGTTGGAAGTGGGGTTGCTTACCATCGAGCAACCCCTCTTGTCTATGGTGCAAAAAATAAAAAGAAGAAATAATTGCAAAAAAAAAAATTGAGGTAAAAAAATAATTTTTGCGGTAGGGGGTAGGGTGAGGGTTGGGTGGTGTAGAAAAATAAAAAAATAGAAATTTGAAATTGCAAAAAAAAAAAAATTAAGGTAAAAAAATACATTTTTTTTCGGGGGAAGGGGGTAGGGGTGGGGGCTGCGTGGTGCAGAAAAATGAAAAAACAGAAATTTGAAATTGCAAAAAAAAAAAAATTAAGGTAAAAAAATATTTTTTTTTCGGTGGGTGGTGGTGGAGGAGTAGTAGGGTGGATGGAAACCCCGAAATTTAAAAAAAAAAAAAAATTGGAGAGGGGGTGTGGTGGATTGGTTAGGATGATAAAGGTAGAGAAGGAGTTTTGGAAATGTATTCCCTTCTTTTGATAAGGAAAATATTTTCCTCCAATTGGAGGAAAATGAATTGATAAGAAAAATATTTTCCAAAACATTTAAGTTAACCAAACATGAAAAAATTGAAAAACTTCATACCAAACACACCCTTAATCGATAAGAAGATAAGTGCCGTAAAAATGATTCTCTACAAAAATTGACATCAATTGATCATGAGTCATCATGACAAACACAATTGCGATTTGCGGAGATTTAGAAACTGTCGCGGCAAGAAATTGTATGTAAATAAACGTCGCAATTTGTAATTTACGCCCCAAAAATGACACTTTTCCCCCTAGTTAAAAATTTAATCTTACTCAAAATCTTGCTGGATATAGAGTTAACAAGCATCTATATTGAGACATATTTTTTTTGAAAAGCTGACCCGAACTCTATAGTTATAAATTCTTCTACTCATAACTCTTAATCTCTTATGCCACTAGTCAAAAGTCGTATTAAAATAAGAGCCGATCCATGCCAAAACTAGGTTATTGTTACTCAAAAACAAAACAAAACAAAAATAGTTGACCAATTATATGTCCAAACTCTACTAAGTTTTCACCACTCTACGATGGCGTTATTATATGGAGGGAAAGCCGTGTATTTTTATAAGGAATGAGTCTCAACCACCCCACTTGGGTTGTTAAGTGGATCGTGGAATTATCTACTAATCATTTGATGCATGAAAATGACTTCCCAATTTTCGTTGTACTTTTTGACCAAAACCTTAGAAAATAAAACACAACCTACAAAAGAGCAAACTAATATGGTAGGTAGCCCACGTTAATTTATAGTGACTTCTTTACAAATATTGGCAAATTAAATCCTTTTTATAGTTTCCAACATCATAAAATATATATTACTAACTTTGTACCTTGTCCTTAAAATATCCACTATTTAAAATGAATCTTCTTTTTTATTTGAAATTTTCCCTGTAACTTTTACAGATGTTAACCCTTTGCAATATGAAAACAAAATTAGTGAGAATGAAAGACTCGATTAATTGAATTATATTTTTAATCTTCCTAATTTTTCCAACAACTAATTAAGAATTTTAAAAAGACAATATTTTCTAATGTTACACCACTTGATTGTGGCAACTAGCTCTTAGTGGTATTCCAACATTGTTTTCTTAATACCCAATTTGATCTCACCACAAAAATTGTAAAGGTATATTGTCACGACCCAAGCACCGCACTAATCATAATGGCGCCTCTCGTGAAGACGAGGCCAGCCAACTAACCCAACTTGTCTTTTCAAAAATAATTAAACATAAATAAACAGTTTAAATATGACTTCATAGTATTAATTAGCGGAAATACAACCCAACACATCTTTAATCGGGATGGCACAAGTCACGAGCATTTATCAGAATGTAAATCCACTACAAGGCCTAAAATATACAAAACCGGAATAATGAACAAAAGAGAGAAACATGGTGCTGGGAACGCTGGCAGTCACCTCCTTAACTCATGTAACTCTGCCTCTGATCGTCCAATACCCACTACCGGGTGAATAGATACTTGCATCTGCACACGAGGGAACTGAGTAAAGTGAATATTCCAACTTAAGGAGTAATAAAAGTAAATAACAACTGAGCAGTAAGAAAATACGTAGAGCAAACCATCACATTGTATAGAAACAAGGTACGATCCTTTGAGAAAATAGTGAAACTATAAAATCTTTAGAAATATCTTGGCTCGGTTTAAAACTCTTTTAAAAATAATTCTTTCAACAGTTATGAAATGATTTCAAAATATTTAGTGTCGATAAGCACAGAAAATCTGCCCCCGGGCACAATTACCATAGTATAACAGGTAAAAGGGCAAGTAAATATACAAGATGAGCACATCGAAGCTCGCACATCGGGAAATATCTCAAAATAGTACCAGCCCCTGAGGCTCAATATCAATCGCTCAGAATAATATCAGTCCCTCGGGCTCAGTATCAGTCACTCAGCATAGCATCAGCCCATTGGGCTCACTCTCAGATCATATGGGTACCCGCACTCACTGTGGGTGTGCAGACTCCGCAGGGGCCCCTTACGACCCAAGCGCTATATCAACATAAGGCCCGAAAGCCTTCTCACATCACTCATAAGGCCTGAAAGCCTCCTCACATCACTCACAAGGTCTGAAAGCCTCCTCACATTACTCACAAGGCCTGAAAGCCTCCTCACACCACTCCAGCCACCTCGTGGCATATAAAAGTATCGCAGGCCCTCGACCTCACTCAGTCCAGAAAATATCATAAGCCTCTCGGGGGATCAATAAAATAGTAGTGCTCAGCCCAAACAATAGTGGAAATATCATTTAAGTCTCAAGTTTAATTAAAGCGGCTGAGTTTGTAAAATAATATAATTAACAGGACTAAGTTCAAGTAGTATATCAAATAGTGAGGAAAGAGTGATAAAAATCTCCGAAGGGCTCAAATAATTGGCACAAGCCAAAATATGACAATCAGCCCAAATCATGATTAACCACGCTCAACTGAATCTCACAAAAGACTATGCGGGCGTTGCAAATATATTCTGAGTATTTACTCAATTCACCCAACCTATTTTTCCAACCTTTCTGATTCACCATTGTTGATTTTCTAACAACTAATAATGAAAGTAATGAATAACTGAATATTAACTAAGCTTGATGTGTAAGCAATATAAAAGAAGGTCTAAGACAATGGTTTTCCTCGTTGGTCTTTTTCTCGGTTGTATATTTCTTATAATTATGATTTAGCTATATCTAATAATCGTGAACTCTTCATCTATCATAATTCTCTCTCAAGTAATTATAATAATCTACTAGACGCACTTTCTCAAATAACGCTAGCTAATTTCACAATACGATTTACTTAGATTACACTCGGGGTTTCGTTATCTCTAATCCAACCCCTAAATCCTCGGTTATGACTCTCGTCTATTCTTCGGGAGTGATGTTGTTCATACAATCACCTAAATATTCTCTCTCTCTCTCTCTCTCTCTCTCTCTCTCTCTCGATCGATCGAAAAGATACATAATAAATAGGAACGGATAATTGAGGGCCCTTTCAACTATTCCACAATCAAAACACAGATGAACAATTAGAGATTAACAACCAAATCTAATTATATTGATAAAACAACCAAGTTATTTCCAACGGGTTCCACCAAAACCTTAGATTAAGGTTTTTAGCGACTCATGACAATGGGGAAATCGATGGCTAAAAGATTCATTATCATAAGTTGCAAAAAAATAAGAAGAATAAAAGTAATGATGTTTTGGGTGATCTCTCACACTTGTTTCTCTTGCAAAATAATCTCCAAAATTAAGCCTAACCTAACCTTGGGCGAGTTTCCTACATAATATAAGGATTTTACAAAACATTTCCGAGTTATGCTTTGACCCCTAAAAGTCCTGAATTTTGCACGTCCTCCCGCGGTCGCGGCCGTGGCGTCGACCACAGACCGACCGTGGGAACTTATATAGAGGACCGCAGCACGGATCGCGGGAACCCCTATAACTTGTTTCTTTCTCTGCGTCACTTATCTCATTTGCTTTTTTGTGTTCGGGTACTACTCAAGTGGGTGATTTCTTTACGTTTTTACCTCTAAACACTTTATTTTGTTCTTCTTCTATCTTGTATTTCCTACGAAACCAAATAGCATCAATTCAAGCATTTAATTGGCAACTTCCATAACAAAATAATAACAAAGCATGGGTATCTAAGGCAAAATAGCAACTATATAGCCTATTATCAACACCCCACACATAAATAATTGCTAATCCTCGAGCAATTCACCACACTCATAAAATTCATTCCTTATTTTTTTTTTTGTCAACGACTCACACCATGAACATTATACAAGAGTTATGCCTAGTAGTGAGCAGCTCTTACCTCAACAATCAAGTTTTTCATACCCTGCACATCTGCACTTACTCAAACCAATTTATACAATAGTCAAAACACACCTTTCCTTTATAAATCACATGCCCTCACATCACACACAAGAGTAGTTCCCTGTATATAATGATAATGATAAAACTCGGAACACAAATAGACAGAATTCACTCACTCTCCGAAGAACTTTTGCATGCAAAAAAGACGCACCATAGGCTTGCCCCTAGTTTAATACTCGACTAATTGAGCCTCATACAGTCTAAGATCAATAGGACTTTATTTGGTTGTAATGTAGGCTAAGGGTTAGGTAGGATATATTTGGATGTAGTTACTAACCTCCCTAAGCACTTTTAATACAATTACATTGAACTTCAAGCTCGTCATTTTGTAAGCCAACTTTCACCATATTTAAACATCCTCGTACTTTAGGTGCACTTTAACTAGCTACCACTTATTTATCACTACAAGCCCTTTTTTTCTGTGGTGCTTCTCTTTATACGCTTCACATTTCGCACCTTTTTTAATTTCCATAGCTCCACTTTGTAAACCAGACTACCACCCCACACTTTTGTTTTTACATAATCTCAATACCTAACTACAAGCCCTTTTTTGTGGTGATTCCCTTTATACGCTTCACATTTCGCACCTTTTTTAATTTCTATAGTTCCACTTTGTAAACCAGACTACCACCCCACACTTTTGTTTTTACATAATCTCAATACCCTTCAAGTGCTTAGTGAGCGGAAGGAAAACTTGTTCAAAAAACAAGCTATTCAAATAGTAGGGTAAGGTTCACATTGTGGTTACCAAAGAAGAAGCTTATAGGCTCAACTGGGTTAACTAATATGCACTGCATTCAAGTGGGGAAACAAATATTTCTGGCTCAACAAGGAAATGGATATATCACTTCTAAAATGAAGCTACTATTTTACTTTGCAAACATACAGGGCAAGTTCTAGGCGTCAATTGTATAGCATGGAACACAAATAATACTCACACACACTTGGCATATGACTCACTCCAGATTGGTTTATCAAAATACTATCTTTCGAGTGTTCAAGTTAAGCACAAATATACAATTTTTAAGGCACTCAAACATAATTCAACCTTTGAAGCTAAGCGCTACACTCTAGCGTCTATCGTATTCAGCTATAAGAACGCTAAAGGTTGCAAATTTCAGCTCTTCACCCATTAATCCTACCCTAAAAAAATCTACCTATAGCTAGTTCAAGCAAAACCCTTGAAAAAGAATCGTGGCCCAAAGAAAAACCAAGGGTAAATTACTACACTACCTAAAAAATCTTTTTGATGTTTCCTGTAGACGAGCTTCCCTCAAGAAAATTGCCTAAAGAATCCGTCATTAGGAAGAGTCTTTATATTTCTAAAAAAAATTATTTTTTTACTTGACTTAGTCCCTTAAGAACCCCGTCGACAAATACCCATCATCGGGACAAGTCGCTTCTAATTTAACTTCTTATAACACAATAACTAATACTCCAATTCTAAACAGCTAACACAACACACAAAGCAAACCAAGAAAAAATAATATAATCAAGTACAACATACAACGAAATTCCCCCACCCCACACATAAAAATAAGACATGTTCCCATTACTTAACAATATAAAATTAGTGAGGTAAAGGAACTTCCCTAAGATATCACTCTTGATATGATACCCTATCGGGGTTCACACTGCAGGTGCGACCCAGAGCTCTCAACCATCCCATAAACTTCTTTTCGACCTTCACCTGTCTTTCAGATACAGCATCAATGTGGTTACCCAAGTCAGTGACGGAGGTCTGCAGTCCCGTCATCCGTTGCTCTAAATCAACCCGGTGAGTGCTACGGCGTGGCTGTGAGGACCCTGTTTTGCCCCCTAGAGGAGGGGCGGTGATCTCAATAGCATCCTCAGCATCATGAGCATCCTCAAACTCAAACTCATCAGACGAGTCATCAGAATCGCGTATTGGCTCACGTCCACCTTGTTCAATTTTGCTTGCATGGAAAGGTGTTTTCAAAGGTAGTTCCCATAAGTTCGAGCATTCTCAAGGACATTGGCCATGCGGAAGAGACGGGTGACAAGAGAGGGGAAGTAGTGGCCTTTGCCGAGTTCGGGCGATCTAATGAACACCTCTTCAGACAGTACCTGGGTAACATCAAACCCTTGATGGGTCATGAAGAAATAAATCATAGCCGCCCGTGGCCCATTTACATCGGTAGTATTGCTGGAAGGAAACGAACTAGTGTTGATGACCGTGAGCCAACACTTGGCCAACCAAGAAAGTGACTTAGAATGTAGAGTCATCGGTTGTGCAATCCATTTAGCTTGTTTGCCCAGAATACCAATGACTCCCATAAGTCTATCCCAATCAACCGACGGGCGACTGTTTATGAGGTAGTGATTTGTACCTGTGAAAGCTGGGATGCGATAGGCCCGTCTCAAAAGTTGAACTGACCCTGGTGTTACGTACAGTCACCACCCCGTCCTTATGTTCTGGTAGGTTGGCATAGAATTCCCTCACAAGCTGAATATTGGCCTCCTCGGGAGATTCAAAGAAGATGTCAAGGTGACACCTCTATAGCTCGTCAAACATAGGGAGCATTCCCTCTCCAATGCATACCTATCTATATGAACTTCATGTTGTAACTTTTTAGTCAGCTTTTGATTGTATCTTGTCTCAGCTGCTCTAGAGACGAACCGAGTGCTATCAAAATACATCGCACTGGATTGGCCTCTGGCCTGTGAAGAAGCGACAGTACCCCTAACAGAGGCCCCAGTGTTCCGTCTCTTACGTGAGGAACTCATAATACCTACAAAATGGAGAAATGTGTATTAGTAGGATCCTAAAATGGTGACTATAGGAGGTTACTCAGACTTCACCCCAACAATCTCACACATCCCCTTATATCTCCATCATTTAGGCAATTTTACAAACAAATTGTGGGCAAACATTGTCTATTCATCTTCATAGCCCAATGGGATCAAGAAAAATGTCCCCACTTCAATTATTCACACACCCACACACCCCATACTTGTTCAAAGCCATCGCCCATCAATTAACACCATACCAACCATCAACAACACAGCCCCTTCACCAAACATATGTTAAAAACGAAATACTTCTCACATGGAAGAATACAAACTAAAAAAAGAATTATCACTACACTACTTAAAAACAATATACATTAGCATAAAACACAACAACAATAGAAAGAGGATAGAAGAGGGAGATTGACTTGTGAAGGAGGAAGAGGGGGAAGATAAGAATGGATGGTAGAGAGTAAGGGCTGAGAGTTAGAATAAGAGTGGGGAATTTGATGGGGGGGATCATTTGTGATTATGTGAGGGAGGGTTTTGGTGTTTTTTTGTTTTATGTTTTTAAGATTAAGGAGGGGGTGAGGTAATAGGAAAAATAAAATTAAAAAAATTTTAACTTCTCATCACCTGGGACCGCGACCGCAGTCGCGTCCGCAGTGTGCCCCGCGATTTGGGGCAGGAGATTCTACGGTGGAGCCTATGGTCTATGCCGCAGCCGCGGTAAAAATATGCCTACCCATTGATTTTTGCGGTCGGGCCGTGGTCGCGGAGGCAACTTTTTTTTATCTTCGTCATAAGAGTTACATATTACACTTAGTGGGTTGCCTCCCACGCAGCGCCTGATTTAACGTCGCGGCACGATGCAAATAATGGAGTTCCTACTCCTCGTTTTTGTATTGGGGTTCTTTGAAACGTGACAGCAATGTATCCCCTTTTTCATCAGTTGATCCAAGGTAATGTTTCAACCTTTGTCCATTGACGAAGAATTTGTTCATCCCATCTTTTAATTCAATCTCCACAGCTTCACTAGCAAACATTTGCACCACTCTGAATGGCCCAGACCGTCGGGATTTTAACTTACTCGGAAACAATCTTAGTCTTGAGTTTTACAATAATCATATATCACCGGGTTTGAAGTCTCTGTCCACGACGTGCTTATCATACATTTACTTCATTCGTTCCTTATAAAGCCTCATGCTTTCAAAGGCTTGATAGAGAAATTCCTCTAGTTCATGCAGCTCCGTTAGTCAATTTTGTCCGGCTGCTTCGGGATCCATGTTTAATTGTTTCAATTCCCACCAAGCACGGTGTTCTAGATCCACAAGTAGATGACAGGCCTTCCAAATTACCAACTTGTATAGTGACATACCTATTGGCATTTTGAATGCAGTTCTATAGGCCCATAATGTGTCGTCCAGCTTCTTTGCCCAATCCGTTCGTATTGCATTCACAGTCTTCATTAGTACACTCTTAATCTCTCTATTGGACACTTCAACTTGCCCACTGGTCTGCGGATGGTAAGGAGTAGCCACTTTGTTGTTCACATCATATTTAACAAGCAATTTCTTGAAGGCCCTATTGCAGAAGTGAGTACCTCCGTTACTGATGATCTCCCTTGGTACCCTAAACCGGGTGATATGAGCTTCTTCAAGAATTCGACCACCACTCGTGCGTCGTTGGTGGGCAAGGTTGTAGATTTCACCCATTTAGACACATAATCCACCTCCACAAGTATGTATTTATTACCGAATAAGCTAACAAAGGGACCCATAAAGTCTATCCCCCACACGTCAAACACCTCTACTTCTTGAATTGGTTTCATTGGCATCTCATGGCGACGAGAAATGTTTCCCATCCTTTGGAACATATTGCAGCCATTTACCCAGAGGTGTGCATCTCTAAATACAGTTAGCCAGAAGATTCCGGCCTCCAGCACCTTCACTGCTATTCTAACCCCTCCAAAATGTCCTCCACATGTTGAAGCGTGACAAGCCTACAAAATTGAAGATTGTTTTCTATCTCAGGGACACACCTGCGGATAATATTATCAACACAAATTTGAAACTGATGAGGTTCATCCCAATAATACATGCGGCTATCACGAAAAAACATTTTTTTTTGACAGAAGAAAGGTCATCAGGAATAATACCACAAGCCAGGTAGTTTGCAAAATCTGCATACCATGGCGCATCATCAAGACTGGCTGCGAGCAGCTGCTCGTTTGGAAAGATTTCCAGAATTTCTTTGACCTCGACTGATTTTTCAGCTCCTTCAAGTCATGACAGATAATCAGCAACTTGATTTTTTGTGCCCTTACAGTCACGGATTTCGAGGTCAAATTCTTGCAATAGTAGCACCCAACGAATAAGGTATGGCTTAGACTCATTTTTCTCAATGAGGTACCTCAGAGCTACATGGTCAGTATATACAATTACCTTGGAACCAATCAGATATGATCGGAACTTGTCAAAAGCAAACTTGACTGCTAATATCTCCTTCTCCGTCATTATGTAATTGAGTTATGCACCACTTAGCGTTCTACTTGCATAGTAAATCAGGTGCATCAGCTTGTCTTTTCTATGCCCCAACACTGCTCTTATAGCATAGTCACTAGCATCATACATGAGCTCAAATGGTTTCTCCCAGCCGGGCGCAACAATGATGGGTATAGTGGTCAACTTCTTCTTATGTTCCTCAAATGCCAACCTGCAATCATTAGAAAACACAAAGGGGTAATCCTTTTCAAGGAGTTTGTATAATGGGTTAGCAATTTTGGAAAAGTCTTTTATGGAACGTCGATAGAACCCGGCGTGACCAAGGAAACTTCTCACTGTCTTTACTGAAGTGGACAGTGGTAACTTCTCAATTCGTCAGCCTTAGCATGGTCGAACTCAATACCTTTTCTGGACACTTGATGTCCCAAGACTATCCCCTCATGTACCATGAAATGGCACTTCTCCCAATTTAGTACCAGGTCTGTCTCCACACATCTTTTGAGCACTCTACTTAAGTTGTGAAGACAGTCTTCGAATAAATCTCCCACCACGGAGAAATCATCCATAAAGACCTATGTAATATCTTCCACTATATCTATGAAGATGGCTAACATGCACCGTTGAAAAGTCGCAGGTGCATTACACATCCCAAAGAGCATTCTCCGAAAGGCAAAGATGACGTACGAACAAGTAAAGGATGTTTTCTCTCTATCTTTGGGGGCTATTGAAATCTGATTATACCCCGAATATCCATCTAGGAAACAAATGTGTAATATACCAGCCAGCCTGTCCAACATTTGATCAGTGCAAGGTAAGGGAAAGTGGTCCTTGCGGATAGCGGTGTTCAATTTCCGGTAATCCATGCAGATTCGCCACCCTGTGACTGTACGAGTTGAGATCAACTCATTGTTATTGTTTTTCACAACAGTCATACCCTCATTTTTCGAGACACACGGGATAGGGCTGACCCAATTACTATCAGAGATGGGGAAAATTATTCTCGCATCTAACCAGTTGATCACCTCTTATTTACAACTTCTTTCATGTTAGGGTTCAGCTGTCGCTGGTGTTCTCTGGAAGGTATGTGCCCTTCTTCTAGGAGAATCTTATGCATGCTTATAGCTGGGCTGATACCCTTTATATCTTCCATGGTCTAACCAATGACAGCCTTGTTTTCCTTCAGTACCTGCAAAAGTTGCTCTACATGTACATCTAGCAAACAGGATTATATAATAACAGGTAAAGTCAAATTAAGGCCTAGAAATGCATACTTGAGATGGTCTGGAAGTGGTTTCAGCTCCAGCTTGGGTGGTTCCTCTATTGATGGCTTGGCTAGAGGAGTGACCCTTTTCTCCAGCTCAAGGGACTCGAACTGAGGTTCCCTTGACCAAAATCCTCGGCCTTCCAATGCGATTACCCATTCAGCTAACCCCTCTCCATCCATTTCATCTAAGTTTGCCAAATATGCCTCTAATGGGTCCCCTACAGTTAGGGCCCTATCATCCTCTTGTAAAATTACATCAAATGCTTCCACTAGAGAGCAATTTGCATATTCACTAGGTCTCCTCATTGATTGTTGAACGTTGAATATGACTTCTTCATCATTCAATCTCATTTTAAGCTCCCTAGTTTCACAATCTATCAGTACTCTCCCCGTGGCTAAAAATGATCTTCCCAAAATAAGGGGTATCTCTGCAACCACCTGATAGTCCAGAATCACAAAGTCCGTAAGGAACACGAACTTCCCTACTTGCACCAGCACATTGTTAGGAATACCAGTAGGTCTTTTCACAGTACGATCAACCAGTTGGAGTAGCATAGAAGTCGGCCTGGCCCTGCCGATGCCCAATTTGGTGTATATTGCTAGTGGCATCAAATTTATGTTGGCTCCCAAATCACATAATGCCTTTGCAAAGGCATAACTTCCAATGGTGCATGGAATAATCAAACCTGGATCGGACATCTTTTGTGCTATCGGTTTTGCCACCACTGCGTTGCAGGTTTGTGTCAGAGTTACGGTGGATAGATTCTGAAAATCAAACTTCTTTGACATTAAATCTTTCATTATCTTGGCATAACCGGTCATCTATCTCAAGGCATCCATCAATGGAACGTTCAACAGGATTTGACGCAGCATCCATAAATGTTTTGCTTGACCAGTCTCTGATGGAAGGGTGCAGGGATCACCCTTTGGGAACTACTTGCTGGTTTCTTTTTGCTAGGAGTTTCTGGCATAAGAGGTGCCACCTGTTCTATAACTTGCTTGGTCTCCTTTTCGTCGACTTTACCCTCCACACTCTCCTCAACCACTACTTTAGTGATTTCCTCTGGTTGTTCTTCCTCTAATGGCACTGGAGTAACTGGTGTAGTGTTCTTGCTTGCTTGTGCAATTTCCTGCTCTCGATCTAAATCTGTACCATTCCTTAGACTGACTGCCATTAGTTGATTTGGATTTTGCTCCTTAGGATTAACATTTGTGTCTGCAGGTAAAGTTCCTGGAGGGCGGTTGTTCAATGCCATAGACAGCTGACCCAGTTGTGTTTCAATATTCTTGATGGCTGAATCATGATTTTTAGCTACCCATTACAATGGGGAATCAATGGCTAAAAGATTCAAAATCATAACTTGCAAGAAAATAAGAAGAATAAAAGTAATGATGTTTTGGGTGATCTCTCACACTTGTTTCTCTTGCAAAATAATCTCCAAAATTAAGCCTAACCTAGCCTTGGGCGAGTTTCCTACATCATATAAGGATTTTACAAAACTTTCCCCAGTTACGCTTTGACCCCTAAAAGTCCTAAATTTTGCACGTCCTCTCGCGGCCGCGGCATTAACCGCGGACCGACCGCGGGAACTTTTGTATAGGACCGCGGTGCGGACCGCGAGAACCACAGTAACTTGTTTCTTTCTCCGCGTCACTTCTCTTATTTTCTCTTTTGCATTCGGATACTTCTCAAGTGGGTGATTTTTTTACGTTCTTACCTCCAAACACTTCATTTTGTTCTTCTTCTATCTTGTATTCCCTGCGAAACCAAATAACATTAATTCAAGCATTTAATCAGAAACTTCTATAATAAAACAACAACAACAAAGCATAGGTATCTACGGCATAAATAGCAACTATATAGGCTATTATTAATGATAATAACAAATAACTTCTAGTCAAAGACGCGGTAAAATTATCAATTGGGACGGACCAAGTCACAATCCCCAATGGATCTCTACCCCACGCTCGCTATTCGGCATGCAAGTCACCTCAATATAGCACTACAATATGAAAATCTGGGGTTTCAAACCGTGAGGATATCATTTACAATCATACTCATCTCGAACCAGCAAAATTTCTAGCTCGCAACGCCTTTGCTCCTCAATCGACCTCCACGCGCGTCGAATCTACCCAAAATCAGAGCGAATACATCAAAATATGCTAAGGGAACAAAGCCCAAGCAAAAATAATTAATTACGAGCACAAATCCCGAAATTACCAAAATCTGAGCCCCGGGCCCACTCCTCGAAACTCAGAAATTTATACATCAATACATTCCTTATTTCCTCACGGGTTCATACATACTAAGAACTCTCAAATCCGAGATCAAATGGCCCATGAAATCCCCAAATCAAATTTCAAAATCTCAATCCCTAATTCTTCAATTTTAGGCTTAGTTTTCATGAATTTCTAGGTGGATTTCACAATAAAAACGAGTTTTAAGTTCAAAAATCTTACCTCCAATCGATTCCTCTTGAAGTCAGCTCTTGGTCAAACGAGTTTTAAGAAGCTCTCAAAATGATCAACCATGGAGGAAAAGTGACCCAAAATTGCGGATGGAATGTTAAATAAACTCACTGCCTAGCACTAGAATTCCTTCTTTGCAAACGCGGTCAAACACCCGCGAACGCGTAGCACAAAAATGCGTTGACCAACTTTTACCTTACGGTAACGCGACCTCCCAGTCGTGAACGCAATGCTTCACAGCCTTGACCTTCGTGAACGTGTTCGCCTTCACACAAATGCGATGAACATTTGGCCATCAGCTCCAGCGCCTCTTTCGCGGTCGCGGTCGCGATCGCGTACCCTCACTCACGAACGTGATGCAGCCTCACTCAAACCTTCGCAAACGCGGCACAGAACCTTGCAAACGCGATGCTCACGAACCCAGGCCCTTCGCGAACGCGGAACCCCCTTCGCGAGCACAAAGGCCAAAATGCCTGCAACTGACCTGCAATTTTTATGCATTATTTACAAGTTAAAACTTCCCGTTAGCCCTTCGATATCACCCCGAGGTCCCCGGGACCTCAACCAAAAGCACCAACACATCCTAAAACATCATTCAAACTTGTTCCAATCATCAAAATACCTCAAACAACATCAAATTACTCAAAACTTGTCGAATTCAAGCCTAAGTTTCAAAAACCTTCTGAAATTTACTTTCGATCAAAATCCCGACCAAACGACGTTTGAATGACCTGAAATTTTACACACATATAAAAAATGACATAACGGAGCTACTGCAACTCTTAAAATTTCATTCCGACACTCGGATCAAAATCTCACCTATTAACTGAAATTCGCCAAAATACTAACTTCGCTAATTCAAGCATAATTCTACACCGGACCTCCAAAATCATTTCTGTTCACGCTCCTAAGTCATAAATCACCCAACAAAGCTAACCAAATCATAAAAACTTCAATCCGAGATAGTATTCAAATAAGTCAGCTCTTGGTCAAACATTTCAAATTCAAGACTTTCAACTGAGACTTTTCTTTCAAATTCATTTCAATTTTACAACCGATTGAGTCGTTACATAGACCAAAGTATAAGAACGCTAATATATTCCCTCATTGGGAAAGCTTCACAAGATTCAATAATAAAATTCTTAAGTGAGCTACAAACATATTAAAGGAACGAAATTCCATAAAGAGAAAGGGTTCAACCTTTTTACAGTAGCGATGGTCTTACTTGGTGCATTTACAAAATAAAAAATAAAAATAAAATGCGCCTACAGACTCTATTGTTATTGCATTTATAATTATTTTGGATTTTGTTTTGTAATACCAAACAATATATTATTAAAAAGATAAATAAAAACATATTAAGTTAATCGTGTGAGACACTCACTAGTACATAGTATATAATTATTATTATTTTTACTCTACCAATGAACGTCTGTTAGTAATATAAATATATAATTTTGTAGATAGTTACTATTTTGTATTTGTTTATAAACAATTGAGGGAGACCATCGGTACGTCCTAAGTAAGTGCTTGTATTGTTATGTTAGTTATTGATTAGCTTATTCAATGATAATAACATTAAGCAAAATTGCATTCGTGGTAATTACACTAATTAGAAGTATATTAGCTAGAAATTAAAAGTACGAAGGGTGTAGTCGTGCACTTGTCTCTAATATTCTTATTTTCTACTGATAGTTGAGTTACGGTGTTCTTTACATTTAAATGTTATTTTCTATTGCTATTGTTGACTCTGCCTTCATATCTTTAATTGTATTGTTTTTCCCTTTATTTCCCGTTGTATATAATTAACTGCACAGGTTTATTTGATAGCATGGTTCTAGAATTGTCACACTTCGCCGAGGTTAGGCTAGGCACTTACCAGCATATGAGGTCGATTGTGTTGATACTACACGATGCACTGTGTGCAGATCCCGGTAATGGAGCATACGGGCCTTAGCTTTGGGTTGTTGCCTTCAGTCCATTCGGAGATCCGAGGTAGTCTTGTAGGCATCCGCATGCCCTCCTTCTATCCTTTCATCATGTTTCATTTGTGTAATCCGAGACAGTATTGTATTTATTTTTTTCGGACCCTTGTTTGTAGTATTCTTAGATCGCCTTTAAAATTGTGACTAGGTAGTTTATGTATGGATTGGTATCTTTGTTAAAATATGATAGTCTTCCGCTTATTAAATTTCGATGTTTATTACGTTGGTTATTAATTGTTAAAGAAATAAAATGGAAAAAAAGTAATTAGTTCAAATGGTCAAGTAGCTTAGCTTTCATTAGTATGCGCCATCACGACTCCCGAAGATGAGAAATCCGGCTTGTGACAAAGCTGATCCCTTTCTGTATGAATGGACTTCTCTTTGTTACGACACACTAACTATATAACTATCACCCTTAGTTATCGCCATTACTAATCACCATAAGAAATTAAAATATTTTATTGATATAACTTTCGAATTATTAATATGTATTTGAATTTTATATTTATTAATAAGTAAATAAATAAATAAAGATAAATTTGATATATTCATATGTTGAGAAAACAAACAACCTTAATTATTTAGTATTAAGATATTAATGCAACATCTTAAATTCTAAAGATTAATTCATATGTGTATTCAACTTCCAATGCCTTATAATATTATATATATCATAATATTCATGTGTATATTCTAATTCAGATGTATTAATAGCTCATTAAAAATAGATACAATGGAGTTGTATCAATGGTACTCAACTACTATCAATAATTATTTTTGAGGTGGAAAATTACAATTAGTAGGAACGTTCTTTTACTCTCTTACAGCATCTAATGTTATCATTATAATAAAATTTACCTATCAATTTGATGAATAACGCGGAGTATTAAAAAAACGCGGAAATAAATTAATGGATAAATTCTCTTACACACATTTACTTCCTAATGTTAGTTGCATGGTGACAACTTTTTACTGTTAACTATGCAATAAACGAACGAAAAGTTTGCATTAATTGTACATTCATTTCTAAATATAAAAGTGTGATTTAATTAGCCCCATAAATATTTCTTTGTAAACTGAACATTACTTAAAAGAGACGAGGATTTCACTTATGACTTTGACAAAAAAAGATATATAGAAAGCAAAAGAAACCAAAAAGAAAGAGAACGAAAAACCAATGTCTCAAGGTTATAAATCATAATAATGTCTCCAGCTCACAATTTTGGTGCTCTTTTGTTTTGTTCGTTCTCTTACGTTATATATGTGTTTCTCTCCACTGCCTAATTAATAGAAAAGAAACTTCAAATTGTTAATAATATCACTAATTAAGTAATTATCATCTGGAACACGTAAACGACAATTAATAAACAATGTTGACTATACTGGCGATACATTTTAGGCATAACTTGGGTAAGCATTGAAAAATGAAAATAATGAGCAAGAATAGAAATGCATAAGAAAAAATACTTCTAAATTTCAACTGATTGACCTAATCAATGGCAAGATGAAGTATGTGTTAGCACCGAAAAATTAGGTGTTTTGCGGAAGCTAGCGAGTAAATCTTAAGCGACGATAAAATCAACAATAAATGAGAAATTTATCAAAAAAGATACAATCATTTAACGTGGTTCGATCAACTGACTTATATTCACCGCGGAGATGAGCAATCCACTACTATAATAAAAGAGAGTATAAAATATCGAGAGAACAACCTCACGAAGAGGCAAACACAAGTGCTACACTAACACTTATCCCGTAAAGTTCCCCCCTAAACAAGACTCTCAAGCCCCATATGGCTACATTGTGGATGCTACTGAATGAGAAGGAAGGATACTTAATTTATAGAACTCCAAATATTTTTCTACAAAAAAAAAAGGACTAGCCAATTATGAGAGATTTGTAATTTCCTTCTACAAAAAGGAAAAATCCAATTAAAGGTAATTATATTATTATTTTCCTAAAACAAATAAAAAAACTAAATATAATAAGAAAATTATATCAAACACCTAGTATATCTTTTTCTTTCTTATTTACAATCGAATATGAAAAGGAAATCTTAATTTAATTTTGTTGTGGGGCATAACTAAAGTAAGAAGAAACCGCGGGCATTCACGATCTATCACATAAAATTGCGGCAGCACTGATCCAATATATAGAATTACTTACTCGCACTCGTACTAATCCCATATAAATATATTTACTCGCTCGATACTTAGTAATTTGTTATAAATAGTATTTTATTTACATTGAGTGTTTATCTTTTAGAAAAATTTTACAATTTGATATTTTATGACAAAATCATTTATTCCTATAAATAGATAGTTTTATTCCATTGTAATTTATCCTAAATCAATAAAAATTCTCTCTCTATTTTTCTCTGTAATATTCTTTTTCTTTTTTTTTTAATTGTTTTATCACATGTTAACAGCACAAGACTCTAACCAATTGAGTAGATCAATAAGACCTCTACTTTTCTCTGCAATAATTCTTCACTCTGTGAAAGCAATGTTTGTTATCGATTTGACATGAGATTTTGCACAAATAGATTATTATGGTCCATTCATTATGTGAATGTGACAACATGTGATTCATGAATACATATTCATTCTTGGAAGAATGTGAGCGCGTCAGTAGTAGTGGGATATACTACACTCACCTCTAGAATGAGGTTTGAGATGAAATAAGAAAATAATTTCATTATTATGCTATGAATGATCATTGATCACGTACCTATTATGATTATATTATGGCAATGTAACTATTACTGAGCAAAAGTAATGGAAGCAACATATCTTACCTATAATGATTTTGATCATGATCGTAATTGTCACACCTCTTTTTTGCGCACCCGCAAGGATGCAAAGAGTTTTTCCAATTAAAGGACAATCGAGATGGGATTTATTTTAATTATTTCAGAGTCGCCACTTAGGAGATTTATGGTGTCCCAAGTCACCGGTTAAATCCCGAATCGAGGAAACGAATGACTCTATTTAACAGTCCGCGAACCAGAAATCCGGATAAGGAATTCTATTAACTCGGGAGAAGGTATTAGGCATTCCCGAATTCCGTGGTTTTAGCACGGTCGCTCAACTGTCGTGTTTGGCTTATCTATCTGCTTTTTACAATTATGTACTTAGTGCAAGTTAATATCCCTTTACCGCTTTTATTATTGGTTATGATTTACGAAAGAGAAAGTTGTTTAAAAATATGCTTTCGAATCACGTCACATGAAATGCACCCGGATCCTCGACATATTCTTATTCAACATTTCGGGGTTTGGATTTGGGTCGCATGAAATGCACACCCGTATTTAAGAAGGTAGAACTAAAATATGCGCCCGGATCGACTATTTATTTACGCTGTTGAGAAGGGCGTGATATTCGTTAAGAAACGACGTATCTCAAAATCTAAGTATTTTATATGTACATTTATGAAGGCTGTGCGATTAGTGTAACTATTGGGCGAGGCGCACCTTTGATTCAAATCTAAAGCGAACTACATCCCACTGTATTTTACTTAAGAGTTGATTCCGAATTATTTAAAACTTGCTACGAACCACACCGCATGAAATGCGCCTGTGGTTCCTGACATACTTTATTTGCTCTTGCCCGAAATTGGGGTCGGGTCACATGAAATGCACCCCCGACTCTTTTAATCTAATTACGTCATTCAGTTGCGTAATAACTCCCTAGCTAATCTCGCTTTTAACATAAGATCTAACATCTAACAGATTTGGAGATTACACACATGAGTAGAGAAGATTGAACAGAGATACAACAGGCTAATTCGGGTTTACGCGCATATCTAATGATAGGGTACTTTGGTCTAGCTACATTTTCCATAACTAAACTAGCAATACCAACTTAATCAAAGAATAACAGAATGTAACCAAATATAAGAACTTTGGATGACTACATGATCCAATAGACTTTAAGCATAAGCTTCAAACTTCATTCTTTTCGAACCAAGGAATTACAATAACAGAGATGTGTACCTGGAATGCGGAAGAACAAAGAAGAGTGAGCAGTGGCAATGCAGCAACAGTAACAGGAGCAACAACAATAGACCAATAGCAACCACAGTAAACCAACAGCAACACAATAGATTCAGCAGCAACACAGTAAACACAGGCCAGCAGCAACACAATAACCCAAACAGCAACACTTAGCACAGCAGCAACAATCAAACAGACCACCAGCTAAAACAGTAGCACAGCCACAACACTGGACCAACAGCAACACAGACACAAACAGCCACAACAACCACTGGCAGCAAGTAAACAGACTAACAACCAGTGGCAGTTAACCACAGTAGCACAGCAACCACACTGGATCAACAGCAACAAAAACCACCCAGGCAGCACCACTATAGACACAAACAGCAACAACAATAGACCAAGCCAGCACAGTCAATCAACACAGCAGCAAACACACAACCAGCAGTAGCCAAAAGAGTGGCAAACAGGACTTCAGCAATGAACAAGCGAAACAGTACAAACAAGCCAATGAAACAGTACTTGTCTATCTCTTTTATGGTGTTCAAGAATGTATCTTTGCTGCCTATTTCTCTCCGGCTATTACTGTTCTTTTCTCTCTAGTTACTCTCCAGTATTCTCCTGTCCTTTTTCTCCAGTCCCCGCTAGTGTTCTACTCATCCTATATTTATAGCCAAATCCCTTCTTCTTTGGATGGCCGGCAAATTAAACTAAGGCCCTGCCCATCCTACTGCTCCCTTCTGTTTCAGCACTAATAAATGTCTAGGTGTGGGCTTTAGTAAACTAAGTATGAAATGCAGAACCTCGTGGAGTGCCCTGCTGTAATAGCAGGCTCCACTAGGCCATCTTATGGGTGAGGGATTAAACAAATGGATTTATTCAACCCTAATACTACACTCCAGAATCCCACGGCCAGCAAACCCAATGGTAACTTGCAACCATGCTAACATTATCTAGTATAATAAAATCTAATCAATTACAACACACCACAGTGATAATAAATTTAGCCGATGAAACAGTGAATAAAAAAAAAATCTCGGCAACAATTGAAACTAAGTATTCGACGACATTTGTTGAATCGATCACAGCATACAACAGGTACAATTGGTAACAAATCAATCGTCGAAGCAGTGATTCGAACATTTCAGGTAAACAAATAAGAATGCAGAATTAAACACTTGACAATATTGATCGAGACGACTACGCATTCTATAACTAACATTTTCCAACAACAAACAATAATGAGAATGACCAAATAAGGGTCGTAAGGTGTAGAAGGACAGACCTTTCACAAAAGAAACAAAAGATAGAATTTAAACACAAAAAGGAACAACCGACGGCTAAACCAAACAAAGAACACAACAATAACTAAAAACAGAAGAAGATTGAAATACCTAATGAAGACAATCCGAACTCGAACAAACTCGGGCTTCCACGGACTTGAGATTGTATTTTTGAAGTGAACATGCTTTAATTGAAGTGTTTTTCGAACGAAAAACACTCCAATTAGAGCCTATTGACTCCAAATTCTTAACATCGGACGAAATCCCTAATTTTGGAATTCTAGGGTTCTTGGGCTCGGATTTGGGGCTTTTGCGATTCTGGCAAGATTCGAACCAAACCAATGTTAGTGGGAGTATGGGGGAGGTGTAAGGAGGCTGTGGTGTGATTTTGAAGTGGTTTGGGATGAACTCTCAGATTCCGACGAACTTCGAATTGATATTCGAAGCGTTTGACTAACATTCGAAGCTAACTAACGCCGGATCCGTAATGGGGGAGGTGAGGGGAAGATTTTGGTATTAGTTTGGGTTGGTTTGGCCTACTTCCGCCGGCGGAGACGATTTCCGGCCGGCGGAGTGCGGTGGGGGGAAGGTGGGGCTTGGCCTGTCTCTGAAAGAGACGATAGAGGAGGGGTTTGGCTAAGGGGGGGCTGGGTAGGTTTTTTAGTATATATGGTGGGGCTGGGATCTAATCCTGGCCGTTTGATCAAATGAGATCAACGGCCTGGATCGTTTCATTAATCCAAACGATACCGTTTGGTCGCTATGGGAGCCGGGTTGTCTGGGGTTGATTGGGTCGGGTTGCTCAACGGGTTGGGGGATGAAGCACTGGCCGTTGGATCCACTGAATTGAACGGCCTAGATCAGTGCTTCTTGAACGGGTTGATAAGAGAGATCGTGGCCCTAGGATCAATTTGAAACGAACGGCCACGATCGAGGACGGGTTGGATCAGAGGTGATTCGTTTGGGCCTGGTTTTTAGACTAAGTTTTGGCCCAGATCTGATCTTCATGATGTACTATATGTGTATGTGTATATATATATATATATGTATATATATATATGTATATATACATATATATATATATATATATACACACATATGTATATATACTAACCTATAACACCACTATTTTTTACTACAATTAACGTACATAATTACATATCACCTAAAAATGTAAATCACATGACTTCGATATCAAACACTAAAAAATGCAAAACCTAGCATATATTTTTTGTATTTTTTAATTTAAATAAATAAACGTGCACACAAAAAGATAAAATAACACAAAATCACAAAAATCATGCTCAACACGAAACTATTTTTATTTTTGAATTTTCTGGGAGTACTTCTCAAGTAAGGCAAAAATCACGTGCTCACAGCTGCCCCTCTTTGCGCGTAAACACGCAGAGTTTTCGTGCAAAGATAAGTGAGCGGATATAAGCGATTTTGCCCATTCGAGCACTCCGTATGAAGCATTTTGGAAAAGTTTTGACCGAACCTTGCTTCAAGGTCTCCTACATATCCCTGGCTAAAAGGGAATCAGGTCAATGTAGTTCGGGAAGTTCTGGTAGCTGGGACTACCATGCCTGTTGCGATCTCGCTGTTACTGCTGTTGCCGCTGTTACTGCCGTTACCACTGCTTAGCTGATTTCCTTGTTACACCGCACTAAGCAACAAAAACAAGAAGCTAGACTAAGTTACAATACTACAAGTTCTTATCTATCCTTTTTAACTTGGTCTTGTCGCGCTCCTTGGCGTTCCTTCTGATGCTTCTTCTCTTCTTACGAACTTGGATTCATGCCGAAGATTTCTGTTACATTCTATCGCTTTCCTCTACCAAATTAAAACAGATCGCCACTCCATTCTCCAGACGGGCTCCCTGACTTCAACTACTACTTCAAAATTAAATCGCCACTCCATTCTCCAGGCGGGCTCCCCTGACTTCAACTACTACTTCAAAATTAAATCGCCACTCCATTCTCCAGGCGGGCTCCCTGACTTCAACTACAACTTCAAAATTAAATCGCCACTCCATTCTCCAGGCGGGCTCCCTGACTTCACTTATTACTTCAAAATTAAATCGCCACTACATTCTCCAGGCGGGCTCCCTGACTTCAATTGCAACTTCAAAATTAAATCGCCACTCCGTTCTCCGGGCGGGCTTCCCGACTTCAACTACTACTTCAAAATAAAAATCGCCACTCCATTCTCCGGGCGGGCTCCCCGACTTCAACTACAACTTCAAAATTAAATCGCCATTCCATTCTTCAGAGGCGGGCTCCCCGATTTCAACTACAACTTCAAAATTAAATCGCCACTCCATTCTCCGGGCGGGCTCCCGACTTCAACTACAACTTCAAAACTAAATCGCCACTCCATTCTTCGGGCGGGCTTCCCGACTTCAATTACTACTTCAAAATTAAATCGCCACTCCATTCTCCGGGCGGGCTCCCCGACTTCAACTACTACTTCAAAATAAAAATCGCCACTCCATTCTCCGGGCGGGCTCCCGACTTCAACTACAACTTCAAAATTAAATCGCCATTCCATTCTTCGGGCGGGCTCCCGATTTCAACTACAACTTCAAAATTAAATCGCCACTCCATTCTCCGGGCGGGCTCCCCGACTTCAACTACTACTTCAAAATAAAAATCGCCACTCCATTCTCCGGGCGGGCTCCCGACTTCAACTACAACTTCAAAATTAAATCGCCATTCCATTCTTCAGAGGCGGGCTCCCCGATTTCAACTACAACTTCAAAATTAAATCGCCACTCCATTCTCCGGGCGGGCTCCCGACTTCAACTACAACTTCAAAATTAAATCGCCACTCCATTCTCCGGGCGGGCTTCCTGACTTCAACTACTACTTCAAAATTAAATCGCCACTCCATTCTCCAGGCGGGCTCCCTGACTTCAACTATTACTCACTGATTTCATCCTGTCTTGATTACCTTCCCTTTGCCTCTTGTACCATTTCTTTCTTCCTGCGTTGCCTCTCGGACCACCTTCTCTTCTGAATCATCCTGTCTTGGAATTTCCTTCCCCTGGGTCGTATTACTTTTTCTTCTGGCTGCTGGGGCTATTTTTGGAACTGTTTGCTTGCCTGCTGGGGGTGATGCCGCTGAGGAAGTATTCTTTGTTTCCTTCACCCCTCCTTCTCTTCCTTCTTCCCGTACCTCCTTTGGGACTCACGCTTTTGTTTCCTCGATCAAATTATAGGATGTAATACTGCTGGGGAAATCTCGAAGCCATTTTTTTCTTTTTCTAGTAACTGTTGGGGATGATACCGGGCTCAAAGATCACCCCATCTTGTGTTGCTTTCTACACTTAACCTCTGAGTCTTGCTTTCAAGAAAATTTTCGCAACAGGAGAAAATTTTCTGCCCCAGTTTGATAAACTTCTGGACGGTACGCTTTTCCGCCAACGAACCCTCTTTTCCTGCTTTAAATCAAAGAAAAATTGTTAGTTTCAAAATGCAGTGAGTGGTCGTGCCACTCTTGTTGGGGCCATTTTCTTTTCTCTTTCAACCGCTTGGCCTCTCTCGAACTTTGTGGGCGACGTTGACGCTTGCTGGGGACGATGCTCTTTCCACGAACGACCTCTCATCTTTCCTTTTATTCCAATCTTTGGTTTGATCCGACTCTTTTAGTCGGTGATCTGTCGCGCGAAATCATCTTTCGGACATGCTACATGTGTCAATCATACTCCATAATTCTTGCGAACCTTCCACTCAGCCTGTCATCCCAATCTTACTATCGTAACGACTTCTGTCTTATTGCCTCATTCCATGCCTATTCACTTTCAATATACTACTTTGGGAGACTTGGTAGTAAGCTTTGAAAAATCAATTTTCGAAAATGAAAGAAAAGAAAAGAATACCGACCGCAAATGACAAAAGAAGAGAAAAACTTTTCTGAACTCAAAAATAGGAAAACTTATCTGAATGTGTGCCTGATCCAATGTTATGCCGCGCCTTTGAGATTAAACTACCCAGTCTATTCATGTCAATCACTTTCTGATACCGCGTCCTGCTAGAGGCAAACGGATGTTCAAACCTTGTCTCATGCGGACATCTTGCAACTATCTCGTCCTGCCACCTCACAGTGCCCTTCAAAGGGTTTTCACTAATGAGATTCTCTCATTTCTCTCTATCTCCCGTCGCCTTAAGGTGCCCGTAAAGGTTTTCACCGTAAGACTCTCTCATTTTACTTCTCTCAACCTCCTTCGCCTTAAGGTGCCCGCGAGGGTTTTCACCGTTAAGACTCTCTCATTTATGCTTTCTTTCCCTGCGGCGGGGTATCACCCCTGAGATTCCCTCTAGAGCGTTATCCCCTTTTGGCTTATGCATCCTGGATTCAATCGAGGGTCGGGATGTCACTCTTGGCTTTCATTCACATGACTTGGCACTTCTCAAATACTGATCGAGAGGTCTTTCTGGTTCTTAATATGGTTTCTGCGCGTGAGGCTGAAGAAAGAGGTTTAGCCTCGACGGTTAGCTTATTACAACTTTCGGAATCCACACTATCTTTCCAACGAAAACAATGACTTCTGCCCCAGTTTTGTTGCTTGGGGGATTTTTGATTTTTATTTTATTATGACCGAGCCGTGTGGCGCCTACGTATCCTTCTTGAGGAATCAGGTCGAACGTAGTTCACTTTTTCTTGTATTACTTTTTGTTTCTTTTCTGTTCTGTTATGCATCTTCCTTGATGATTCCGAAAGAGGGTATATGAAAGAATAATTAAGGCTCAAAAGGGGGAAACAAAGGTAAAGTGTTTGGGTAGTAGAACAATTGCCTCTGTCATTTCATTCTCCGAAAAATGCCAAATACACACAAACGAAACCAAACGTTGACAAATGCGTTAAAGAATTACACATAATATCTCTTAACTGCATCAGAATTGATAGCCATATCGGTGCATCTTCCCTCGACATCAGTCAGACATAGAGCGCCGTTGGATAATACTCTAGTCACCACAAAAGGTCCCTGCCAATTTGGAGCGAACTTGCCTTTCGCCTCGGCCTGATGTGGTAGAACTCTTTTCAGCACATGCTGTCCCACCTCAAATCTCCTGGGACGTACCTTCTTGTTATATGCTCTCGCCATTCTCCTTTGATACAATTGGCCGTGACATACTGCTGTCAATCTCTTTTCATCGATCAAGCTCAATTGCTCTAATCGGGTTTTGACCCACTCGTCGTCATCAATCTCAGCTTCAGCGACAATTCGGAGGGACGGAATCTCAACTTCTGCGGGTATTACTGCTTCGGTCCCGTATACCAACAAGTAAGGAGTTGCACCTACCGAAGTCCGGACGGTAGTGCGATAACCCAACAGCGCAAATGGTAACTTTTCATGCCATTGCCTAGATCCTTCTACCATTTTCCTCAATATCTTCTTTATGTTCTTGTTTGCTGCCTCGACCGCACCATTTGCTTTTGGGCGATACGGTGTGGAATTTCGGTGTGTAATCTTGAACTGTTGACATACCTCTTTCATCAATCCACTGTTAAGATTTGCACCGTTATCCGTAATGATCATCTTTGGAATTCCAAACCTACAAATGATGTGGGAGTGTACGAAGTCCACCACCGCCTTCTTGGTCACTGATTTGAATGTTTTGGCCTCCACCCACTTGGTAAAATAATCAATCGTTACCAGAATGAACCTATGACTATTGGAAGCTGCAGGCTCAATAGGCCCAATAACATCCATACCCCATGCGACAAACGGCCATGGTGCGGACATTGTATGCAATTCAATCGGCGGAGAATGAATCAAATCTCCGTGTATCTGACACTGATGGCATCTTCGCATGAAACTTATACAATCCCGCTCCATAGTGAGCCAGTAATATCCTGCTCGAAGAATCTTCTTCGCCAATACGTATCCGCTCATGTGTGGTCCGCAAACTCCCGAGTGTATATCCGTCATCACCTGTTGTGGCTTGACTTGCATCTATACATCTCAACAATCCCAAATCTGGGGTTCTTTTGTACAACACCCCTCCACTAAGGAAAAATCCGTTCGCCAACCGCCGAATAGCTCGCTTTTGATCTCCGGTTGCTTGCTCTGGGTATACTCCTAACCTGAGGTATTCCTTGACATCATGAAACCACGGCTCACCATCCACCTCTTCCTCTATCACGTTACAATAAGCATGTTGATTCCGGACATGGATGTGTAATGGATCGACACGAACCTTGTCCGGGTGATGTAGCATCGACGCTAAAGTAGCTAGAGCGTCGGCAACCTCATTGTGCATCCTTGGGATGTGTCTGAATTCTACTGATCGAAAGCGCTTGGTCAAATCATGCAAGCATTGACGATACGGGATAAGCTTTAAATCTCTGGTTTCCCATTCTCCCTGAATCTGATGTACCAGAAGGTCCGAGTCCCCCAAGACCAAGACGTCCTGTACATCCATGTCCACCGCTAATCGCAACCCCAAGATACATGCCTCGTACTCGGCCATATTATTGGTGCAATGAAAACGCAGTTGAGCAGTAACAGGATAATGATGTCCTGTTTCAGATATGAGCACAGCCCCTACTCCGACTCCTTTTGCGTTTGCCGCTCCGTCGAAGAAGAGCTTCCACCCTGGATCCTTGGTTAGTTCTAACCCCTCAATTTGCAATACCTCTTCGTCTGGAAAATACGTCCTCAAAGGTTCGTATTCGTCATCAACGGGATTTTCAGCTAAGTGATCGGCCAGGGCTTGAGCTTTCATGGCCGTCCTTGTCACGTATATGATGTCGAACTCCATAAGTAATATTTGCCATTTTGCTAACCTCCCTGTAGGCATAGGTTTCTGGAAAATATACTTCAACGGATCCAAACGCGAAATGAGGTAAGTGGTGTAAGAAGACAAATAGTGTTTCGGCTTTTGGGCTACCCAAGTCAGGGCGCAACATGTCTTTTCTAGATGAGTGTACTTGACCTCGTGGACTGTAAATTTCTTACTGAGGTAGTAAATGGCCCGTTCCTTCCTGCCAGTAAGATCATGCTGCCCCAGTACGCAGCCAAACGAATTCTCCAAGACCGTCAGATAAAGAATCAGGGGTCTACCTGGCTCAGGCGGAACTAGTACGGGTGGATTTGACAGATACCCTTTGATCCGGTCAAACGCTTCCTGACATTCTGCCGTCCATTCTATCGCGGCGTCTTTCTTCAATAGGCGGAATATGGGTTCACGAGTTGCCGTAAGCTGGGCAATAAACCTACTGATGTAATTCAACCTTCCCAACAGACTCATTACCTCTGTTTTATTCTTCGGCGGGGGTAACTCCTGAATGGACTTGATTTTGGAGGGGTCCAACTCAATGCCCCGTCGGCTGACGATGAATCCTAGCAGCTTTCCTGATGGAACTCCGAATGCGCATTTGGCCGGATTAAGCTTGATGTCGTACCTTCGGAGTCTTTGAAAGAACTTCCTGAGGTCAACAACATGGTCTTCTTGACGCCTAGATTTTATGATCACATCATCCACGTACACCTCAATTTCCTTGTGTATCATGTCATGGAATACCGTAGTCATCGCCCTCATATATGTTGCTCCTGCATTCTTCAAACCAAACGGCATCACTCGGTAGCAATAAGTCCCCCACGGTGTGATAAAAGCCGTCTTTTCTGCGTCCTCTTCATCCATCAAAATCTAATGATATCCCGCATAACAGTCCACAAAGGATCCAATTTCGCGTCCGGCGCAATTATCAATCAGGATATGGATATTGGGAAGTGGGAAATTATCCTTAGGACTTGCCTTGTTGAGATTGCGATAGTCCACGCATACTCTGATCTTTCCGTCTTTCTTTGGCACCGGTACTACGTTAGCCAACCATTCGGGGTATCGAGTGACACGAATGACTTTCGCCTGCAACTGCTTGGTTACCTCCTCCTTAATCTTCACACTCATCTCCGTCTTGAATTTCCGCAGCTTTTGCTTGACGGGAGGATATGCCGGATCAGTGGGTAATCTATGAACCACTAGATCAGTGCTGAGCCCTGGCATGTCGTCGTACGACCATGCGAAGATATCTTTAAACTCCATGAGTGTTTTGATCAATTCTTCTCTCAGATTGGGTTCAATATGGACACTTATCCGAGTTTCCTTGACGTCATCCGCATTCCCTAGATTAACTGCCTCAGTATCATTTAAATTCGGTTTGGGTTTTTCCTCGAAGTGACTTAATTCTTCACCGATTTCTTCCACGGCTTCATCATCGCCGTACTCCGACTCACTCTCGTCACTTCTTATTTCATGCGTTATTATTTCCAAACCCGATTGACTTTCTAGACTGGGTTGATTAATCTTTAAGCACGCCATATCATTAAGATCAGTTGCAAGAAAGCTGTTCAGAAAAGTAAAAAAAAGAAGGAAAAAGATAAACAAAATTAGACACGAAGGAACCAAATTTCCATTAATGGGAATTGTACAAAGGGAAAACAAACTGCAAACTTAAATCAAAATGAACTAAAAACAACTGGATTTTACTCCGGGGACAAACCCCCAACACAAAATTTCGAAAGAAAAACAATCCAAGACAAACTACCAAGACTCCTTCCGGACAGGGAGAGGAGTAGCCTTCCGGTTATTCAGTTTTGCCTTTGGTCCCACAAATTGTATCTCGGCATGACTAGATCCTTCACCGTCCTCGAGCATACATACATCTGTGAATAGGTCCTCGAACTTCCTGAAGAACTCTTCATCTGGCCTGATCGTAGGACCGGGAATCTTTGTCGTTGGATGTCCTCTTGCTCTGGTCCTGACAAAAGATTGGGAAAGGCGTGGAACGGGTTTTGGGAGCACCCATGTCTTCTGTTTACTCCTCTTTGCTCGCCGGATGTCCTCTGAGGTTGGCTGGAATCCCAAGCCGAAGGTTCCCAAGTTTTCGACCACCGATACCGGTTGTATGATTCCTTGCAGAGATGCACCTAGACCTTTACCGGGTATGAAACCATGTCTCAACATTTCATGCGCCACCATGACATCCGCAGTAATTGTTCTGTCGCCGGGAATGCATTCCCCTTCCGGAACTCGGTGGGCGGACACCACATCGCAGACCCGATATACCCACGGCCCAACATCTTCTTCTGTTTCAACAAAGGGAATGATGGTGCCTGATTGTGGATCGTTCTCTCCATGGACGACGATCTCCTGTTGGTCCCACTCGAATTTGACGAGTTGGTGTAAGCTGGATGGAACTGCTCTGGCGGCATGGATCCATGGTCGCCCTATTAGGAGGTTATATGACACCACCATGTCCAGCACCTGGAATTCCATGGTGAACTCCAATGGCCCAATTGTCAAGATTAGCACTATGTCACCAACCGACGCTTTGCCTCCTCCGTCAAACCCCCGAACGCATACGCTGTTCTTGCGTACCCTGCCGATGTCTACCTTTAATTTGCCCAGTGTAGAGAGAGGACAAATGTTAGCACTGGACCCATTATCGACAAGGACTTTGGTAACCACCGCCTCTTCACACTTCACCGTAAGATATAAAGCCCTGTTGTGCTCAGTGCCTTCCTCAGGCAACTCGTCATCGGTGAAGGTGATCCGATTTGCTTCGAAGATCCGATTGGTGATCTTCTCCAAATGGCTTACCGAGATTTTATCCGGTACATGTGCCTCATTCAGGACTTTCATCAATGCTTGCCGATGTTCTTCAGAATGTATCAGCAAGGATAGCAATGATATTTGCGCCGGAGTCTTCTTCAACTGCTCTAAGACAGAGTAGTCATGCAGCTTCATCTTTTTCAAGAATTCTTCCGCTTCTTCATCAGTTACCGGCTTTTTCAATGCTGTCGGAGTGGTCTTCCTCAATTCCGCAGGGGCAAAACATCTCCCCGAGCGGGTCAACCCTTGGGCTTCACAAACTTCCTCTTTCACCTCCTTTCCTCTGTAGGTCGTTGTAATCCGAGCATAATTCCATGGGACAGCCCGGCTATCAGTTACTGGCAACTGTGTTGCCGGCTGGATGATGAAAGGATCCATTCGAACGCCTGCTACTGTCAAGATGGGCTTGATTGCTGCCCCCGGTACAACTATCTTGGCCGGCTTCACCGGTACTTCGTTCACACTTTCCTTTCCCGCTTCCGACTCTCCTGGTATGTCCTTCTTGCAACTGGGCGACTCATCAAAGCTTGGCCCTTTTCTCGTTCCTGCCCCGCTAGACTTAATCATCATTACAGTCTGAGAGGCTTTCTCCTTTCCTTCCTCCGCCCGTACCAACTCGATCATATTGGTCTCATGATGAGTTGGAAGCGGGTTTTGGTTGATGTTGGGCTCTGTTGGAGTCTGGACCTCAATCCTGCGAGTGTCAATAAGCTCCTGGATGGTCGTCTTTAGCCTCCAACACTTTTCTGTATCGTGCCCCGGACATCCCGAGCAGTAGGCACAATTTACTGAATGGTCCAGGTTCTTCGGGAGGGGGTTTGGTAGCTTAGCTTCAACCGGATTTAGCAACCCTACTTGCTTCAACCGGTGGAACGGACTGGTGTAAGACTCTCCTAAGGGAGTGAAAGTCTTTGGCCTCGGCGCCCTGTCGCCTCTGAATGCCTGGTTTGGACGGAAATTCGCGCCCGAGGGGTTTCTGTAAGCTCTTGGGGGTGGGTGATTGTTTTGCGGGTTTGGTGCACGCCACGGTGCATGGACGGGAGGTGCAGAATAGGACTGTGCGTGGTGGACAGTAAAATGGGGATCGGGTGCGGGATAGTAATGTTGCGGGTGGTTATATGGGTTGTGGGAGTAATTTTGGTGGTGAGGTTGGGGTGGGCTATATTGGGGTGCGGGGCCTCTATTTCGGAACCATGCCCCGGACTCGACGGCCGCAACTTCCTCTCTCCTCTTTTTCCCCAGTACTCCTCCAGTACCGCTTTGGATAGCCTGAGTGGTGGCTTTCAGTGTTGAGTAACTCATGATCTTGTTGGCCTTCAAACCCTCCTCGATCATACCCCCATTTTTATCACCTCAGTGAATGATTTGCCTACGGACGTTACCAGATGTCCGAAGTAGGTGGGCTCTAATGTCTGCAAGAAGTAGTCCACCATCTCGCTCTCTCTCATCGGCGGATCTACCCTGGCCGCCTGTTCCCTCCAACGGAAACCAAATTCCCTGAAGCTTTCGACGGGCTTCTTCTCTAATTTTAACAATGATAGGCGGTCGGGGATTATCTCAAGATTGTATTGGAACTGGCCGATAAAAGCTTGAGCCAAATCATCCCACGTAAACCATCTGCTGGGATCCTGTCTAGTGTACCACTCCAGCGCAGATCCTCCCAGACTCTGGCCGAAGTAAGCTATCAGAAGCTCGTCCCGTCCTCCGGCCCCTCTCATTTTACTGCAGAACCCTCGGAGGTGGGCTACCGGGTCGCCATGCCCCTCGTATAGGTCGAATTTGGGCATTTTAAACCCTGCTGGCAACTGGACGTCCGGAAATGGACATAGATCTTTATAGGCGACGCTGACCTGGTTGCCCAAACCGTGCATGTTCCTGAAGGACTGCTCCAGGCTTTTAACTTTTCTGACAACTTCCTCGTGTTCCGAACTTTGGAAGTGTTTTTCCGGTTCTGCCGGATTATCCCAGTGAGGTGTATGTGATTGTGGTTCAGGAGCCCTGAAAGTAGGCTCTGGAGGATAGTAAGAGTTGTCATGGATCCGAACATATGGCTCGCTGGCCGGCCTTTGCAGAGGAGCAGGTGGAGGTGCCACAAAAATAGGGGTGACTGGAGGAGGATTTGGTTTGGCTGGTGGAATGTGGGTGGCATATGGGTTTTCCCCCTGAAAGTATGGATAGCTCGGGGCGCTTGTTGAAGGATCGATGGGCGGATGTTCCGGAGCTGAGGCGAGAGTAGGGCGGTTTGGTGAAGACTGTTCCCTGGCCCAGGCCAGGTGCATCTCTGTTATCCGTTGTTTTAACCGGTCTACCTCTTCTTTCATGATTTGTAGCTCGGATTTTTCTTCCTCGAGACTCTTGCCAGAACTAGACATGCTTACTGTAACCGGTCCTTTGGATCTAGTACGGTAGTGATGGCTGGCCAGGATATTCTGTCAAACCAACTGCTAAACTTTCTCTGGAATGCAACAAACTTGTTAGTTCACCGAGTTTGACGGATATGTTATAGCACGTTGGATGCAATGCACCTAACCAAATAACCATTTCTACATGTACTCTTAACATGCGTCATTCCGGCCTTTTTTCTTTTTCTTTTTCTTTTTTTTTTTTTTTTTTCTTTTTTCTTTTTCGACTATCTTTGCAAGCCTTATTGTTATTTAACCTTTGGATTCTTTTTCTTTCTTTTTAGTGGTGGTCGAATCTTATGTGGATTGCCTACGTATCACGACCCCGCGTGAATCAGACCGAGCGTAGTTCTGGCAACAAGATTGTGGCAAAATTCAGTAACTTTTATATCAAATGAAAACTTAAAGTTACAAAACATGGCTTACAACAATCAACAAAAGAAGTGTTTGACTCGAGAAAGTAAAAATAAAACTACCACCTAGCTTGACCCAAAATCTCAAAATACATTTTAATCAAAAATCTAATGCTCTAAGATTCCTGGGGGCCCGCGAGGCATCATTCGGCCTTGCCGCGGGCCTTTGTGTGAGGTCCTTGTGTAGTTCCCTCAACTCTTCCATGATCCGATGAACATAACCCATAACCTGAAGCGAAAAGGTCGGCGCGGGGCACTCTTTCACAAGCTAGGCACTTCATGGTAACGTAGTGCCCGATTTCTCCAATCCTGTCCCTGACCATGTTCCTTTCTCCGAGTAGCCGCTCTATCTGCTAGCTTTTCGCCCCCAATCTTCGAGCATTGTTGGTGACTTGATCTAGGAGCCTATCCACTTGCCCTTGCAGTCGGGCCATCAAATTGTGGCAACGGGTGAGGTCTGCTCTGGCATCTTGGGCTTGCTTGAAAACCCGCTCCCCGAGGACAACATTTGCTTCCCTCAAGCTAGTGATGATCTCAGTGTAATCTTCTTCCGTCCGTTGTAGTTGAAGTGCATGTTAATGTGCCTCTTTTTTCCAGCTAGCACGGATCCTCGTTGTTTGGGCTTTCGACTCGTCCAATTCTCTTTGGATGTCGGTGACTTGGCTTCTCAAACCCCTTATCAATTTTTCGTCCGCCCGACTCCTCAACTGTCTGTCAGCATCCCTTTTTATTTGCTGGATTTGAGCTCTCAAGAAGTCATTTTCTTGCGCCAACTTCTTTTTGTCTCCTTCGTCGGCGGCAACTTGCATGTTCTTCTCGAACTGAAGGTCCCGTACCTGCTGTTCTATCCTACCGATCTTTGTCCTGTACCCCTCCTCCTTTGCTAACCAATCCCATTGTTCCCGTGAATCTTCCGTGAATTGTTGAACATGGGCTCTTTTAGAACATTTCCGACGAATCTGAAATCTTTTCCCGAACCACACGTTGTACTTTGGGTCCACCTCCCCCTTAGCTAGTTCCCGGACCATGGTTTTAGGCTCAAGAAACCGACATTCGTGCCACAGTCTTCTAATCTTCTCTTCGGGGAATACAACTCCCGGGCTCAACTCAATGGCGTACTTCCTCAGGTCTTGATCGGTAGGAATAACCTGAAACCTTCCTAGTTGACGTAATACACGGTGAGGGACATATGGTTGGACACTGCGGATCCCCATCAGAAGGATATAACACTCCTCGGCTGCCATATATATTACTTCGGTATCGGGTAACCACCCGAACGCCCATTCAATCTGATCGGCTTCTATTGAGCTCAGTCGTGCAAGCCATGCCTCGACGCCTTCAGGGAATACAGCACCCATCATCCGTTCTTCGAAACCCCTGATACAGTTTTTTTCGGTCAACCCATGGTTCATGTATTGTGTTCGGTGATGGAGGTGTTCTTGCATCCATAATTGGAGTAACAGATTGCAACCCTGGAAGAAATTACACCCTTCCCGGCATACAATCAAGGCTCGATAGATTTCGGACAAAACCAAAGGGACCACCGTGCTGGTAGCCTTTTTGATTGCAACATCGGCTATTCCTACCAGACTTATCTCTATCTTCTTATCTTCGCGCGGACAAATCACGATCCCCAAGAATGTCGTTATGAATGCTAGAATTCATCTGGCCTCCCACTTGATTCTATTCCCTGCATGAGTCAGTCCAAGGTTTGACTCTTCAAAACCCCGAGGAGTGCCGTACCGCTGATATAAGAATTGGAGATCGCAACACCCTTTCAGCAGATCATCATTTTTCACCTTCCGACTAATGCTCAGCAAATCCAGAAACCCATGTGGAGATACCGGTCTTGGTGAGAGCAGGTATTGCCCTCTCAATTTCCCATTTAGTCCTGCATAGCCCGCAATTTCCTCTAATGTGGGCGTCAATTCAAAGTCAACAAAACGGAACACATTGCGGGTCGGATCCCAGAAAGATACCAGTGCCTTGATGATGTCCTCCCTTGGCTCGATATTCAACAGATCAACCAAACCTCCCAAAATTCTCCCTACTACCTTTTTGCTACTGTCTTCCAAATCGTTCCACCATATATGGAGCTGCTGAGGGACCTCACTAAAGATTGAAAATGATTTATTCTGATTCGTGCTCATCCTGCACATTTTATTAAGGTGATTTAAATAAGAAAAACAACTTTGTTTTGCTAAAAAATAAAAAAAAAATCAGTTTTCAATCACGGCCTTTCGACGTCTCGGGGACGAAGGCTTTTAAGGCCTGTGGGGTAAATTGATCGAAATCAAAATTGACCCAAAGGTGGCCGTTTATACGAAATTAGCCTTCCAGCGTCCCTTTCGGGAACATTCGGCTATTTTTAAAAACAGCGTCACCGACTTATTTAGTACAAAAGTTAGTTTTGATATTTCGGCCATTTTTCAAAAAGTGAAGTTGGACCTGATGGAGATTGCCTACGTATCTCACATCCAATGAGAATCAAACCCACGTAGTTCGGTTTTAACGAAACAAACGACATTATTTATTTATTCATTTTACCAAAGGAAAACAAATAAGCTATTTCTATCTTAAGAACAAAACACATTTTTTTTTTCTTTTTTTTCTTTTTTTTTTTTTTTTTTTTTTTTAATCTCTAAAGCCGGTCGGCATGCAAGTCTATAACAGATAAATGCGCAAGACAAACAGGATGCAGCAGGATAGTCTGTTCATTTCAGGTCACCTGTCCTAGACGGACCCAACCCCTGTGTTGAGTCCCCTAAGCCAAATGCGACATGATGCAAATAAACGTTTCCTACTAGGGATCCGACATGAAGCTTTGTTATTCTAGGTTTAAAAACCTGGGTTTATCCGTTCTAGACTTGGCTTACCCGAGCGGACAGCTCGAGCCGAGGAGGAGGCAGCAACCCGGGAATACAGAAGCTTCACCGGTTTTGCAACTTATCCAAACCTCGTTCTAAAATGGGAATCGGACACTATACAGAAAAGAAGTCACACGAAGTGCACCCTTCTTCATGATTTAGAAGACTCAGAGAGGAGATTGGTTCCGGCACAATTTATATGTACAGTTCACAAAATATCAAAGCAATAAAAACAACATTTTGCACATTGATGCCAACATGTAAAAGAATCAGATAATAAAATATGCCAAATACAACAATTATTCCGAGCTCGAATTCTAAAGAATTTCCCCAGCAGAGTCGCCAGAGCTGTCACACCTCTTTTTTACCGCACCCGCGAGGATGCAAAGAGTTTTTCCAATTAAAGGACAATCGAGATGGGATTTATTTAATTATTTCAGAGTCGCCACTTGGGAGATTTATGGTGTCCCAAGTCACTGGTTAAATCCCGAATCGAGGAAACGAATGACTCTATTTAACAGTCCGCGAACCAGAAATCCGGATAAGGAATTCTATTAACCCGGGAGAAGGTATTAGGCATTCCCGAATTCCGTGGTTCTAGCACGGTCGCTCAACTGTCGTGTTTGGCTTATCTATCCGCTTTTTACAATTATGTACTTAGTGCAAGTTAATATCCCTTTACCGCTTTTATTATTGGTTATGATTTACGAAAGAGAAAGTTGTTTAAAAATAAGCTTACGAATCACGTCACATGAAATGCACCCGGATCCTCGACATATTCTTATTCAACATTTCGGGGTTTGGATTTGGGTCGCATGAAATGCACACCCGTATTTAAGAAGGTAGAACTAAAATATGCGCCCGGATCGACTATTTATTTACGCTGTTGAGAAGGGCGTGATATTCGTTAAGAAACGACGTATCTCAAAATCTAAGTATTTTATATGTACATTTATGAAGGCTGTGCGATTAGTGTAACTATTGGGCGAGGCGCACCTTTGATTCAAATCTAAAGCGAACTACATCCCACTGTATTTTACTTAAGAGTTGATTCCGAATTATTTAAAACTTGCTACGAACCACACCGCATGAAATGCGCCTGTGGTTCCTGACATACTTTATTTGCTCTTGCCCGAAATTGGGGTCGGGTCACATGAAATGCACCCCCGACTCTTTTAATCTAATTACGTCATTCAGTTGCGTAATAACTCCCTAGCTAATCTCGCTTTTAACATAAGATCTAACATCTAACAGATTTGGAGATTACACACATGAGTAGAGAAGATTGAACAGAGATACAACAGGCTAATTCGGGTTTACGCGCATATCTAATGATAGGGTACTTTGGTCTAGCTACATTTTCCATAACAAAACTAGCAATACCAACTTAATCAAAGAATAACAGAACGTAACCAAATATAAGAACTTTGGATGACTACATGATCCAATAGACTTTAAGCATAAGCTTCAAACTTCATTCTTTTCGAACCAAGGAATTACAATAACAGAGATGTGTACCTGGAACGCGGAAGAACAAAGGAGAGTGAGCAATGGCAATGCAGCAACGGTAACAGGAGCAACAACAATAGGCCAGTAGCAACCACAGTAAACCAACAGCCACACAAACACCACAGCAACAATGATAACCAACCAAATAGCCACAAACACTAGACCAGCAACAAATGACCACAACAGTAACAACAATGGACCAGCTAAAACAGTAGCACAGCCACAGCACTGGACCAACAGCAACACAGACACAAACAGCCACAACAACCACTGGCAGCAAGTAAACAGACTAACAACCAGTGGCAGTTAACCACAGTAGCACAGCAACCACACTGGATCAACAGCAACAAAAACCACCCAGGCAGCACCACTATAGACACAAACAGCAACAACAATAGACCAAGCCAGCACAGTCAATCAACACAGCAGCAAACACACAACCAGCAGTAGCCAAAAGAGTGGCAAACAGGACTTCAGCAATGAACAAGCGAAACAGTACAAACAAGCCAATGAAACAGTACTTGTCTATCTCTTTTATGGTGTTCAAGAATGTATCTTTGCTGCCTATTTCTCTCCAGCTATTACTGTTCTTTTCTCTCTAGTTACTCCCCAGTATTCTCCTGTCCTTTTTCTCCCGTCCCCGCTAGTGTTCTACTCATCCTATATTTATAGCCAAATCCCTTCTTCTTTGGATGGCCAGCAAATTAAACTAAGGCCCTGCCCATCCTACTGCTCCCTTCTGTTTCAGCACTAATAAATGTCTAAGTGTGGGCTTTAGTAAACTAAGTATGAAATGCGGCACCTGGTGGAGTGCCCTGCTGTAATAGCAGGCTCCACTAGGCCATCTTATGGGTGAGGGATTAAACAAATGGATTTATTCAACCCTAATACTACATTCCAGAATCCAACAGCCAACAAACCCAATGGTAACTTGCAACCATGCTAACATTATCTAGTATAATAAAATCTAATCAATTACAACACACCACAGTGATAACAAATTTAGCCGATAAAACAGTGAATCAACAATCTCGGCAACAATTGAAACTAAGTATTCGACGACATTTGTTGAATCGATCACAGCATACAACAGGTACAATTGGTAACAAATCAATCGTCGAAGCAGTGATTCGAACATTTCAGGTAAACAAATAAGAATGCAGAATTAAACACTTGACAATATTGATCGAGACGACTACGCATTCTATAACTAACATTTTCCAACAACAAACAATAATGAGAATGACCAAATAAGGGTCGTAAGGTGTAGAAGGACAGACCTTTCACAAAAGAAACAAAAGATAGAATTTAAACACAAAAAGGAACAACCGACGGCTAAACCAAACAAAGAACACAACAATAACTAAAAACAGAAGAAGATTGAAATACCTAATGAAGACAATCCGAACTCGAACAAACTCAGGCTTCCACGGACTTGAGATTGTATTTTTGAAGTGAACATGCTTTAATTGAAGTGTTTTTCGAACGAAAAACACTCCAATTAGAGCCTATTGACTCCAAATTCTTAACATCGGACGAAATCCCTAATTTTGGAATTCTAGGGTTCTTGGGCTCGGATTTGGGGCTTTTGCGATTCTGGCAAGATTCGAACCAAACCAATGTTAGTGGGAGTATGGGGGAGGTGTAAGGAGGCTGTGGTGTGATTTTGAAGTGGTTTGGGATGAACTCTCAGATTCCGACGAACTTCGAATTGATATTCGAAGCGTTTGACTAACATTCGAAGCTAACTAACGCCGGATCCGTAATGGGGGAGGTGAGGGGAAGATTTTGGTATTAGTTTGGGTTGGTTTGGCCTACTTCCGCCGGCGGAGACGATTTCCGGCCGGCGGAGTGCGGTGGGGGAAGGTGGGGCTTGGCTTGTCTCTGAGAGAGACGATAGAGGAGGGGTCTGGCTAAGGGGGGGCTGGGTAGGTTTTTTAGTATATATGGTGGGGCTGGGATCTAATCCTGGCCGTTTGATCAAATGAGATCAACGGCCTGGATCGTTTCATTAATCCAAACGATACCGTTTGGTCGCTATGGGAGCCGGGTTGTCTGGGGTTGATTGGGTCGGGTTGCTCAACGGGTTGGGGGATGAAGCACTGGCCGTTGGATCCACTGAATTGAACGGCCTAGATCAGTGCTTCTTGAACGGGTTGATAAGAGAGATCGTGGCCCTAGGATCAATTTGAAACGAACGGCCACGATCGAGGACGGGTTGGATCAGAGGTGATTCGTTTGGGCCTGGTTTTTAGACTAAGTTTTGGCCCAGATCTGATCTTCATGATGTACTATATGTGTATGTGTATATATATATATATATGTATATATACATATATATATATATATACACACATATGTATATATACTAACCTATAACACAGCTATTTTTTACTACAATTAACGTACATAATTACATATCACCTAAAAATGTAAATCACATGACTTCGATATCAAACACTAAAAAATGCAAAACCTAGCATATATTTTTTGTATTTTTTAATTTAAATAAATAAACGTGCACACAAAAAGATAAAATAACACAAAATCACAAAAATCATGCTCAACACGAAACTATTTTTATTTTTGAATTTTCTAGGAGTACTTCTCAAGTAAGGCAAAAATCACGTGCTCACAGTAATCGTATAACTTTCTCCTTGAAAGAGATATTCACCATATAGATGTTGATGAATATGCGGAAGCACAAAATTAGTTGAGAGCCCTCGAAGAATCAATTATACTATTTTGGAGAAATAAAATTGATTATCAATAAGATATTGTGTCGTAGTAAGTCTCCAAGTAACTTGAGTTTCTAAAGTATTCTCGAAAGCATTTGGTTATATCGAGGCTATAAATCAAACAAAAATTTAAAACCTTCTATTACTACAACTTGTTGCGGGGTAATATGTATGAGAAAAGCTATCTGCTTTTATAATGATCCGACCAATCGTTTTGAGCTCTAGCATGTCATCTGGTAATTTGTCCTTCACCTCATGTATTATAACTTGCACGTGTAATCAGATTTGAATTTTGCAAAGTTTATAGTTGATTTGGGAAGGAAAATTATCAATACGAAAGCTTTAAGTTGGAAGAATTGATCAAGTTTTGATATTTGAGTAAACGACTTCGGAATCGGAAATTCAAAGTTTCAATATGTTTGTATGATAATTTTGGGCTTAGACATATATTTGGATCGAGTTTTGGGTTGACCGAGAACGCTTCACCGCTTATTGTGAAAAGTTAGCATATTAAAGATTTTAAAATTTTTTAAGTTAGAATTTAAAGTGGACTTTGGGGTTATCGATGTCTATCCGGCTTGTTAATGTTATCCAATTGCAAAGAGTTTCCAAGTTTTATATACGAGTGCGACATTTGCTTCGTCCATTATCAGAATCACACGTATAAGAAATGATGACTTTGTTACTTTATCTCATTAAAATATGTCAATCTGCATTTTGAAAATCTTATTTTGGATAAGGTAAAGCAAATGGATGACCGTGACTTCTAATGCTTAAAAGTTACTACTAAATTAGAATGTTCTTGTGGAGGATAAAATACACAAAGATTCATTTCACACTTGGTAGGATAACAAATACACTAACGAGAGTCCTATATGTTATCAAATTTCAATTGGTTGAAAAGGGAAATTTGAACTTTAGTGCTCTCCACGCGTTTAACCAATTCGAACTGAGTCTATTTAATGTCTATTTTGCCCTTTTTAATTTTCTTTCCCGATAACCTCTTGATAGGTAATTTTGTCTTAAAATGACTTCCCTCCTCCCTTCTAATAAAATAAAACTTTGTTTAGACTATAAAATGAATTTGAATTACATATTAAATAAAGGGAGTACTTGAGATATGTTTACTTGAAAAGTTTGTTGGGAGAAAATAGTATATTAGAGTTTGGAATTTCAAATGACTTTTAATTGCTAAAATAATAATATTAATGAAATATTGCTTTAAAATTTTAAATTAATTTGAAAATATCATTTACTTAGGATTACATAATAAAAATCTATTTAATTGATAAATATCTTGCCCTTATCGATGTTGTATAACTCACATGAATATTTGCTCAATATTGGGACCTTTGATCATTCAAGAAGGGGAATATGCCGATGAACTTTAAGCAAGGAACAAAGCTAGGGATAGCTAGGTTTTATATCAACGATGCAGCATTACCGTAGTTGTATGTACTTGCATTTATGTCGTTAATATGCTTTGATGGCATAAAATCAATAGTTCACATGCATAAAATAGAAACAATGGCTCTTTGAACGACTTCGGTGCTATAGAATCTCTTTCAAGAAGAGAGTCGACTTCGCGTAGATAGATCTTTGCCGGGGGAGATTGGTTCCCCTTGAGCTATGCCCTTCTGATGGGTTGTCTTTTCTATCTAGTGCTCGCACTACGTTAGAAAATCTTCGTCTTCGATCTCTCTTCACAACGCAATGTAAGGGCTCAAGCTTCCTTGTTCGATAGTGTAGTCTCGGTCCATAGTTGTTGAATCCACAAGCAGAACACCAGGGATGCACAACACGTAGGCCTTGTCTAACGAATGACGGTTTTCGATTATTCATTAGCGAGAGCTCTTGAAGTCAACCTGAGGCCAAACGAGTCAAAAATCCACGAAGGAAGCAGTCTGATTGTTTTCACTTGACTCGACTTAAGCCTTGCTCTTCCATTCCACCTTATTTGTTGGAGGGATGATACGATTGTTGAAGCTAAAGCCCCATACAATTCATATAATTTCGCATCCGGTCAATTGAAATGGGGTCAACAAAAAATAATAAGACCGATTATTCCTACGTGTTCCATTAGTAATATTTCCTTGAGACGTTACTGGAGATTTTTCTTATGTTTAATCTTTCCCGGAGCGGCTTCGCCGGCTTGGATTGGAAGAAAGGACTTCGATTTTCGATCGTTTTTTTAGGCCAGTTTGGATGAGCGTGGGAAAGTCCAGGATTCACTATCACTTTCTCGCTTGGAACGGCTCACCCCTTATCACTTAAAGTGCGAAGTCTCCCTATCTCCCTAAATCTAAATGATGGTATCCTCAATATCTTTGTATGTTCCCTTGGTATAAAAAGTTGGTTATGTATGCTGATAACCTTTCCTGGGTCGTTTCGATCGGGCCAAATAATCGATTAGAAGTATTTCTAAGGAATGAAAAGGTAGTACCCTATCACAATGGCCACCACTATTTTTTGTCAAGCTTAATAGTGATGGTAGCTATAGAGATAGTATTTGTGTAGATGGTGGTATTATTAGAGATAGTATGAGTGCTCTTATTATAGCTTACTCTACTCCCTTGGGTGTTGGAACCAATAACTGGGCAGAAGCAAAATCCATATTTTTTGGCCTTAAATGGTGCATTGAAAGAAGGTACATGTTGGTGATCGGAGAGAATAAACTCTCTCACACCTGGCTCACACCCGATAAAATAATACTTTAATATTATGAACCAAATAATAAAAAAGAGATTATTTTACCCTTAATAAGACATAATTATAAGGGAGATGTTGTGGGTATTGCTAAATTGGTATTACTAGTAAATGGAAAGGCAGATGGCCGAAAGGACCAATGCGTTATTGGATGAGTACCACTCTATGGGGCACTTTGTGAGTGTTAACCGGGTGCAAGCCAATTCCATGTAACCTATTACCGTTCACGATATCTCTTTCTTCTCGCAAGAACGGCTCCTCAGTGGGGGAGTAAAAGCCCCCAAAATGGGGACAAGATTCATCGATTAGGTGGAAACAAGGATTATGACTCTTTGATCTATCGATTGACTCATTAGTATTGTAGCTTATGGGCATGTACCACCTCCCCAATAAAATATTGACTAGAAAGGATAAGATAGAAGAGAAAGTAAGAGAACATATCTAAAATTGTCATGCGAGCTTAGAGCCTTCATCCAGCACCTATTCAGGAGCTGGAGAATTACCCATCAAATAGCCTATTCTTCAGCAACTGTGGTAGTAATTCTAATTTGATACTATTTGGAAGGACTCTCTCATATTGAGAAATTCTGTTTAGTGGCATTCGATCACATAATCCATTAACAGCTGCATAAATTAATAAAATTTATTTTTCAATTGGCAGTGGTGCATATTATAGTTGTTCTGCTACTTCTGTCAGCCTTGCACCGCTATTGAGTAATGCTTGAGTCACAGCATCAAGGTCTGAGCCAAATTGAACAAGGGTGCCCACTTCACAATATTGTGCCAATTCTAGTTTTGAACTACCGCAGACTTGTTTCATAATTTAAACTGAGCAACAGACCCGATGCGAATGACAAATAAATTGACGTTAATCGATGGTCTAATTTCACGATAAAAGAGCTCTGTTTCCAAAGATATTTGTCCATCAGTAATGTGGATCACATTGGTAGGAATATAGGTCGTTACGTCTCCAGCTTGTGAAAGCAAGGTCTGTTGAAGAGTTTACGTTGTCTCGGTATGGAATAGTCCAATCATTTCCAGCACCAATGCAATATGTAAGAGTAATTTAGAATTCTTTAGAGTACTAATAAGATAAAAAAGGATCTATCGAGGCTCAAGTAGAAGAATGGGTACTTGAATAGAGGGTAGTCTCAAAACAATGAAGATCGGAATTGAGGTGCTTAAGATTTTATACGAATTCACCACATCTTATGATTTCGCCAATGAATCAAGATGAATGTCGACCTTGTAAATCACCAACTGTATATAGCTGAAAGTTGCCAAATTGGTTAAAATAATTGAAAGGAATGCTGGAAATGAGCTTCAAAGGTTAAACTTCCACTTTCAATAGTCTGAAGAAGCGCGGATAGCATCAATCTTAATTGATTATATTGAATTGAAGGGATTTTTCCTTCTAATGAGTACAGATATGCTGACTTAGTATTAGGCAGTGATCTTAACAACCGAGAGAATTCTAAAAATCTTTGCCACAAATTAATGAATTGAATTACCTTGCGTCGGTATCATTTCGGTTAAGCCAGGAATTCCTATTTACTTTGAGACAGGTATTCCTTCTTATAGATATCACTGAAAAAGTAAAAAACTAAGAAGACTTTGTCTCGCTCACGTAAGAAAAGAAAAGCGGCTTACATGTAGAGGAAGTTTTGCTCTTCATTATTCGCTCGGAGTTGAGTTAAAGTTAGCATATGAGATCTACCTCATTAGAGGAAATGGGTGATTAACCGATTGGATCTTGACTTGGAATGTAGTGAGGGAGCCCTAGAGCTACTGAATTATTTCATAACCCGAGGAGAAAAATAGTACTATTTACTAGTATCATAACGTCTCACGGTTTTTTTTAAAAACATCAGTAGACGTAGAAAAAGATCATATTCCCTAAGGCTTTTGATACTTGACCAATAAAACGTGGTGTATTCGAATTATGATCACTTTCACGCGAGAAGGGATATCACTCTCTAAGCCTAAGTATTCTTCAATAACCGATAGCATACAAGTACCATGTAAGGATGGTGAAAAGAACCATATTTTAAAAGTGCAATAAATTAGTTTCGATGCAAACAAATAGTCGAAGGAGCGGACCTTCAACCATTTACTTTATGTAAAGCGCACACAACAAAATATGAGCAAGCCGTTTGAATAAAAGGGTGTTTGGCTAAGCTTATAAGGTGGTCAAACTAGTTTATAAGCACTTATCGGCTTATCTACATATTTGGTAAACTTAAAAGTTCTTATAAGCCAAGTGCTTATTAGTGAAAAATCATTTAAAAGCCGTAAGCTGGTCACCCCCAGCTTATAAAGTTTTAGCTTATAAGCACTTTAAGTTTGACAAAGATTTTTTCTATTTTAGCCTTATAATATTTCTTTTTAGAATAAAAATCCTACATCAATAATCATTGCTTCAAGTATTTTTTTTTTCCAACCTAATCCCTCCACCTCTTGAAGTCTGCAATTATCATTGACTATTTAAGATAAATAAATTCTCTATTTTGTTGCATATTTGTATCAATGTAGTTGTTTATTAATTTTTGAATTATATGTAATAAATGAGGATATATCAATTTTTTGGTGTATTGCTTTCTAAGTATTATGGTGATGAAGACAATGTTTATTTCTCTTAAAGTATTTTATCCTATTTAAGTTTATTTTTTACCAAAAATCATTTGTCAATTTAATTATTATAACTTATGATTATATGCTTATCATAAAATAAATTATATTTATCAAAAAAAAAATATCTTATCTAAGCAATTTTATTTAAATAAAATAAAAAATAGAATATTTTATATTTGAATCGATATGGAATCTAAAATTTTGAAGAAATTATGTCCTTATAAGTCTAAACAGTTCTAAGGTTATTTAAGTCAGTTTAACAGAAAAATAGCTAATCAGTATTTTTTAATCAAATACTACAGCACTTATTATTAATTTAGCACTTCTATCCAAATATATAACTATTTATTTATTGAATTAATTTTAATATTTATAAATACTTTACAGCATTTAATATTTATCAACTACTTCAAATCAATTCATCCAAATGGCTCAAAATGTGAGGGGTAAGTCATAGAAAAAAAGAAAAAGAAGAAGCACCTTAGGGAGGACAACCCAATAACAATCTGACACCTACAATAGAAGGTTATAATTTAAATATTATATTATTATTATTACAAAGAAACTAGTAGCATTAATAATGCATCCCAACGTCACCAACCACAGGAAAATGAGACCAAAACAAAGGAAACAAAAAACGAAAACATCATCTCGTACACGTGTTATCCATGCTCATCTCACATGTAACAATGAAACATAGTCCACAAGATTTTGATTCGACGGCTAAGATTGAGTTTGTATATGGGGACAAAAGGAAAACAGGCATGGATTATTCAGCTTACCCTTACAAAAACTTTTGTCAAAAACTTGTTCTTGTAGAAGTCAGACAAGTTGGTATAAACATGCAGACAAACAAATACAAATAACAAATACAAATACTATAGTATATCATGAGAAATAAGTGGAACAAGAAAAAGTAAAAGGGGTTGATATTTTTGGATTTTAGGAAGCTTCTTTGCAAGTATAAAAAATCAAAGGGTGTAAGTGTTCTCATTCCTTTTTATTGAATTCCATAAGATTTGATTAGTTTCAATTCTCTTGCCATCTTCTTTAAATTTTATTGGTAAAGTCTTGAAACTTTGATCTTTTTTTCGTAAAGGTTGAATTTTTGGTACCAAAGACTGAAACTTTTAGTTAGTTTTGAAAGTTTCTTCATCTCATGGAAATTGCTTAATAACTGCTTGCAGCTGGATTTGTACCTACTAAAGATATCTTTATTGGAAAGATACCATAAAAAAGGCTATGTGTCTGTTTACTTGCTCTTTTGTTTAATTCTGTACACCATGGTCAAAGCCCAAAAGGGTTTTGCTTTCCTTCAAAGATATTTATGAAATTCATTTGTATCTGTTCACATAAAAAATTTGCAGATTGCTGTTGTTGATTTTTCTCTCTACTGTTGTACTGAGACATCTAAAGATCTTCCCTTTTTGAGTTCAAGTGGACAGGTAAATTTTTGCTTGGCTTTTTTGTCTTAATACTGTTCTTATTTTCTCTGGTTATTGCTTAGTTTTTGGTTCTGAGTTTGGTGGCTGGCTCTGAATATTTTCTTCAGCTTGGTTGCTTATAAATATGTACAGTACCCTTAATTGTATACAGTATCCTAATCTGGATACAAGCTTCTGTAAAATAATTTTGTGTGGGGATCATGCTGCTTCCCTTAATTGTTTTTGACAAGTTAGAGTTGGTACTTCTACCTGTATTTTTCTTGTTATTACCAATATTATTCATGCTAAGGAAGAGAATAGATCTTTTGAAATCAAAGGATTTTGGAATATTTTCTTTATTCTTGTTGGTGTTTATGTTCTTTTTGGTATTTTGTCAAGTCTCTATGAGGCTCAAGCCTTCTTGCTTCCTACTTGTTTACATCTTGTCTCAAATGACAAATAGCAAGAACTGGTTAATATTAGATATCCTCTTTGATTTTCTATTCTTTTTTTTTGTTGGTGAACGCAATGGCGAAGCCAAGAATTTCCTCCAGGGTATTCAAACTTGAAAGAACTACACAAATTTCCGACAAAGAGTGTTCAATAAATGTTATATACCTTTAAAATCTGATATTTTACCTATATATGCAATATAATTTTCTGATAAAGTGTGTTCAACAAATGTTATGTACCTTTAAAATCTGATATTTTACCTATATATGCAATATAATTTTCCGACAAATGGTGATCAATTGACCACCCTAACCAAAGTGTGGCTTCGTCCATGGGTGAACGTTGGACATGTAAATCCATTATCATTCTTCAAGTGTAGTAAATTAATGAAACATCTAACTTAACCAAAGTAAGACGTAGCTTTTGCCGGAGTCTGGCACAAAGTATACTACTTTTGGATGATTGGAAGTCCTTGATAATAGTAATATTTCGCCGTAAAGAATTCTTCTTAAGTTTGAAAAGTTTTGGTGATTTGGGAGTTGATGATGTTGCCTGTTGGTAGAGATGACTTGCTATCATTGAATTCCCTTGGTATCATAGATTTATAGTTACTAATTTCAAAGTTCAAGGATTTCAAATAGTAATAGGGAGGAGAGTACATATTCTTTCACTAAAATCGTTTTCTGCTGCTGAATCTGATGCATTCTATCTCAAATTTTTTAATCTTCTGTTCCCTGACTTGATATCCAGTGCACAAGGATTATATTAAAAACGATGTTATTTCTTCTATTTTTACACTTTCTAAATATGTTGAGATTCTCCCGCTAGCTGTCTTTTAATATTGTCTTCTTTTACACTATTGGTTTTGTGTTGGCTAATTGGACTGTCTCTGTTTGATGTTTCAGTCGCTGCGAGAACATTTCCCATATACAAGATTCAGCTACAAGGATCCCGCAATTGAGTAGCAGTTTTTGTAAGGGCAAAATTCAAGCAACTTTATTTTGTGAATAAGAATAAGAAGTGAACCATGTCTTTGGTTAGATCTGTAAGAACTATTGGAAATGGGAAACTCTACTTTCCAAATGAACGCAACGACAACTCTGGCTTGTCAACATCCATGTTCACCAAAAACGCACGTGGAATTATGTATGCAACTGAGTCTAGCAGCACAGACAGTTATGATCCCAAGTGTTTGCTCGATTCGCCTTCACCTTCAGATGAACTTCTAAACACATCACCTTCAGAAGTCTCCGGGAATCCATTTCACCAGAGGCGTTCGTCTTCTTTCCAGCCATCAAGAGACTATGATGCGTGTCAACTTAGTTATGATTGTGAAGACATTGTCAGTGAAAGGCCATTACAATACAATGACGGAAGGGTGACACTGAAGCTACAAGAACTGGAGAGGGTACTTTTTGACGATAACGAAGCTGACGGGGATGACGTATTTGCTCGTGGGCAGTGTATGGACATAGATGATGAATGGTTTAGCCAAATCGGAACTGTGTTGCTTCATGACTCTCCTAAGGAGTCTACATCTGCAGATTCTAATATCAGTAGCAGTAGTAGCTACAAGGAAATATCTGTAACTGCTCCACAAACTCCAAAGCAGATGCTTTTTAGTTGTGCTGCTGCTATTCAAGATGGAAACATTGAACAAGCATCGTCCATGATTAATGAGCTGAGGCAGATGGTCTCTATCCAGGGTGAACCTCTTGAAAGAACTGCAGCTTACATGGTTGAGGCTCTTGCGGCCCGAATGGCCACATCTGGCAAAGGTCTTTATAAAGCTCTAAAATGTAAAGAAGCACTCTTTTCTGAGAGACTCTCGGCTATGCAGGTCCTCTTTGAAGTATGTCCGTACTTCAGGTTTGGTTTTATGGCAGCAAATGGTGCAATCTTAGAGGCTTTTAAAGATGAGAAAAGAGTTCACATCATAGATTTTGACATTAACCAAGGAAGTCAATATTACACTTTATTGCAGACATTGGCAAGTATGCCTGGTAAGCCGCCTCATTTGAGGTTAACCGGGGTAGACGACCCTGAATCTGTTCAACGTGCTATTGGAGGCCTTAATGTCATTGGACTGAGGCTTGAAGAGCTGGCGAAAGATTTTAAGATCCCTTTTGAATTCCAAGCTCTGGCTTCAAACACTGCATTAGTCACCCCGGCAATGTTAAACTGTCATCCTGGCGAAGCTCTTATCGTGAACTTTGCATTCCAGCTTCATCACATGCCTGATGAAAGTGTATCAACGGTCAACCAGAGAGACCAGCTTCTGCGGATGGTGAAGAGCTTAAATCCGAAGCTGGTAACAGTTGTTGAACAAGACATGAACACTAACACCACCCCATTTCTACAAAGGGTTGCAGAAGTCTACAACTACTATTCTGCTGTATTCGAGTCTCTCGATGCAACTCTTTCAAGAGATAGCCAAGAGAGGGTTAATGTAGAACGGCAATGTCTTGCGCGTGATATTATAAACATTGTTGCCTGTGAGGGAGAGGAGAGAATAGAGCGTTATGAAGTTGCAGGAAAATGGAGAGCTAGGATGATGATGGCTGGTTTCTGTCCATCCCCAATTAGTCGAAACGTCTATGACTCGATCCAGAATCTTATCAAGCAATATAGTGAAAGGTACAAAGCAAAGGAGGAGGCAGGTGCACTCCATTTTGGGTGGGAAGACAAGAGCTTGATTGTTGCTTCAGCTTGGAAATAGTTACAATGTATGCTTTTCTCATATAAACTTGTAGTGACATCTGACTTTGTGATAATATTCAGTGTTTATGATCAGAAAGCATGACATTATATACTTTTGAGGCTATTGATGATGAAAATTAACAATATCTGCTAATGTAGGTTTGATGAGAAGTTCGCTCTTTTGCTTTGTATCTTTCTTCTTGATTTCATGTTCCTATTTTTTCTTATATTGATACTAATATTGTCTCCTTTTGTCATTTGTCTTTTTTCTTGAGTTGAGGGTCTTTCGAAAATGGCCTCCCTAGTAGGGTAAGAGTAAGGTCTGCGTACACACTACCCTTCACAGATCCCATTGTGAAATTTTATTGGGTTGTTGTTGTAGGTTTGACGGGAAGTTAGAAATAAACTGATTTTCTTCCCTTTCACCATTTTGCTATGAGCATCTCGAAAGTGAGCCTATGAGTATTTTGAGCTAGGACAAGAGCAATTTCATGCTCGAGTCTTACATCTAGTTCCTGCATACAACCAAGAAATTTGAGGAAAATTTGTGGTTTCCTTAATTCCCTTCTTTCTTGTACCGCAAAAATTGGTGCTTTTACTATGTTGTTTACCTTAGTTACTGTTTGGCCAGGTAAATAGCAGTTATCCCACCAGCATGTATGTCTGCAGTTGTATTAGTGATGATTTAGTCCAAGTTGTACAAACTGATCTTGACGAACAGTCATTGAAAAAATGGAATTAGTACCCAAAGCTTATAGCCACAAACCGGGTGATTTACAAGAATAACCTTGAAAATGGATGGTCTTGAATTTTTAACCACGCTCACCCTATGGGCAAACCTTCAAATACAACTCAAAGAATAGTTATCAGTTTTTCCATGCGGCAAAGAATGGGACAAAAATTCCAGACTACCCCTTACGGTGTCATATTTCTGCAATTTTCTGCATCCAATGGCTTTTACAACTGTGGCTTAAGAAATTGAAAGTCAACTATTGTAATAAAATTTAAGGTAGGATACATGAATCTTGGATTTTAATTTTGGTCCAAGTCCTCCAACGAATAGTTATCAGTTTCTTAGTGGAGTTCACTACTTAGGTCTACGCCTTGATAATCAATTGTTCGTCCATATTATTGGCTGTTGACCTTGTGAATATAGGTGAAGTCACTGGACGCAATACCAAGAGAAGAACCAAAAACAATAATAGTAAAAGATGATTCAGGTTTTGATATAGCATAGAACCTACTAATAGCCAAAGAACATAGAAAAGTATAATAAGCTGGCCATACAAGTATAACAAGTGGTTCAGCTCCTCATTAACTGCCCCATAGCCAAAAGCAATAAGACGCCTTTGATATACAATTTTACAACTACATTTACATCAAAAACTTCCCTTAAATTAAGTTTGCTTCATTTCGCAACTTCCTAGTCCAATTCTACCCTGATAAAATTTGCAAAATATCATATGAAATAACAGATGTGATCAGTGTTTGACACCAACAAAGCACAAACCAACTTCAGCTTGTGCCTGTAACTCTTCCAAGACTTTAACAATATTCTCACGGGACATTGAGGCATCCGTCTGCTCCGACAAGATTTTCCTCACTCTGCATGCACAAAAAGGAAAGAAAAAAATCAGCAGATTTGCTTAGCACTAACATATTATCAGCCTTGAAACTACAAAACGACTGGCAACTACAAGACAGGAAATCAGATACTTCCTCGATCTCCATATGACTGGCCACTTATTCAAGAATGTAAGATTTTTGAATCACTCGGAATTAAACAGGACAAACATCTCACCCCCAAAATACCCAGAGGATCAGTAGAGGAAAAGGACAATAAAGGACATGCTGTGGAGCACTTTTTTATGCATAGAAAGAGTTAAAAACAACTGGTAACATTTAGCCCCACCTTCTATCCAATTTTGGGAAAAGATCAAGGCTAAGAAGAGGTAGCAGAAAGTTTTGAAGAAAGAATATATAATAGAGAAAAACTGTTAGCCTGAGGAGGAAAAAGATTCTCTTTGTGAGGATAAACAAGAGGTCTCTGTAACAATTACTGGTAGAAAATACAGCTTTAAGACTTCAAAAAATTTTATAGAGAAAAATGAAAATAATAGTTATAAGGCAAATTTTAGCAGGATTACTTCATATGATTTTAGCAATTGTTAGAAACAGAGAGGTGGCATATACTGTGTCGAGGTACCATTTAATCTGGCAAGAAAACTACCTGTCTACACAGTGTAGTAAGAACTCATTAGTTTTGCGAACAAGTTATACACGGTTTATAACGTACGGATTGTGTTAAGATGATTAATAATAACTGGATTATCATAATTCTCTAAGATATTTGGTTCTTCATATTGAAACCTTTTCTAGATATATGATGTATATCTAAAAAAGGTTTTGGTCTCAAGTTGTTCCCGGGGTTGGATGAGGCGTGGTAGGGCTACCCATAGAGGATTCGTGTATTGGTTGTGTTCCCTTATGGTAGTCATTTCTGGTAGCTACTGTTTTAATATTATTGCATGTCCAGTTTATTTATGGTACATATGACTCTTATGTTTAGATAATTATTTATGCGACGTATGCTGGAGTAACTAATGTTGTTTATGTTTTTGTTTTTGTTTACCTTTCTCTTCCCTGCACCGAGGGTCGATTGGAAATAGCCTCTCTGCCCTCTCGGGTAGAGGTAAGGCCTGTCTACATATTACCCTTCCCAGACCCCACTTTGTGGGAATATACTGGGTTGTTGTTGTTGTTGTTGTTGTTTTGGTCTCAAGTTGGATAAAGATTTGGTTCCAATAATGATCTTGGCCTAGGTAAAAACTTTGCCCAATCTAGTCTTGATTTTAATATTAAGAAACAACTAAAGTATACTATTAGAAACTAAATATTTTTTATTTTCTCAATAAAACAACACTTCCAAAGGAAAGTTGAACGAAGTACTAACAATATGAGATAAATAAATCCTGAATTCTTTTTCGACCACGAAAAGTTCTTCAAATTTTTTCTAATATTTTTGAAAAACTACATGTTCTAATACATGTATTGCTAATATTTGTATTTTGTTATTCCACATTAAATTCAACATTAAATACTGTATATACTATCACATAAGTTATGCATGTATGATATATGTAAGAAACAAAAATGATAACCAAACACCCAATATTATTTCTCTAATGACTCAAACCATATGAGCCATAATGCATTAGCTACTAAATTTTGTGAACTTGCTTGCTAAGGGATGGAATATGACCTCATGTTCAAGAAATCAACAAAATAAGTGAAAAGAAGCAATTGTTTTAGCATGGTAGCCAAAGATTGATGCTAAAACTATGATAAGCTACCCCCTACACTGCTATACGTGAATCACTCTCAATTTTTGTCAATAAATGTCATTCAGCTATCAAAAAATATTAACGATGTTCCATAATCTCGAAGAGCATCAGCAGTCACCAAGGCCAGCCATCCGACTATAGAAGCTAAAGCTAAATCTCTAAAACCCAGTAAATAACTTACATTATGCTTAGTTCAAAGTAAGGGACAGAGGAACAGGAGTTTGTGCATTTATTCCTTGGAAACAAACAATTCAGCCAAATAAGATTTTACCTTTGCACTATTGCAGTGTCTCCATGACCAGTGCAAATAATAAGCATTGCATTCAGAGGAAGATTGGAGTAAATGCTCCTGACTCTACGATTCATGTGGCTCAGAATGTCCTTCAGTTCAGGAGTGACATCATATTTGACATTTCTTCTGCTAGTAGACTTTTTCTCGCACGTCAGCAATGCTATCATTTTTGCCAACTTTTTATTTAGATTCTCAGTGTCATCTGCTTGCTTCCTGAGATATGCATATAACTCTGCAAATTGCGTCCAGATAAACTGTACTTTATCATTTCTGACCTATGAAGACAAGCGATGTCAGTAAAGTGAGCTGTCGGGTTCCTAATCAGTCTGCTTTCTGAAAATCTAGCAAATAGATTCTTTTGTCTAACCTCTTTGTTGGCTTTTGAAAGTGCTTCATCATCAGAAGATACTGGAATTGTATGGGACAATTCAGCAGCGTATCTCCTCACTATGGATATATGATCAATGATTGAGGATTTTTTGCCAGAGTCACTCAGGACTGAAAGAAGCTTCTGCCGCAGTAATCGTTGACATTGAGGTATACCAAAATCAGGCCCTAGTTCAGGAAGTTACAGCCCAATGAAGTCTAGGATGCGTTGATCCAAAAAGCAAAAAGGAGATGATTTGGTGATGGGCCGTCATAAACAACATAAAATAGCGTAAAAAGAACTCCATTTGGACAAGCTAAAAAAGAGAAGGTAAATAGATATCGAAAAAGAAAGCACAAGAATGGCTTGCTTGTATATCTCGTTTTCATATAATCTACTCACAAAGTTCAAATTACATGTTACCTCCAATTTATCTAGCAGCCTCATTTTTATATCTGATGCAATTAATTAGTCTCTAACAGCATAACTATTATGCAAACTGCTGATCTATATGATGAGGGACCATTTAGGTCACAAATGTGTTTAGCAAGCATCAATTCATTCATGCTATAGTGAAAGCTAACGGCAGGATTGTGTTCCTATATCCAAGATCTATGTAGGCGATACAAATTAGTTAAGATAATGTTTTAGGGCTTAATGCATACCCCCACACGCACAAAACTTGCACTAATTTCCCTTTTACACCTTAATAGAACCAGGTCCCCCCATAGTTTTGACACGTCAAAAGCATGTCTTTTTCCAAGCTTAGATGCTAAAGCAGATTGTGTTTTAAGAAGGTAAAGGTGAGAGCGTGGGTGATTTCTTTTTGTCACCTTCATTGCAGATGTGGGTCAACAGGAGTAACTTAAGTGATGCCAAAGATGGCACCAGACATCAAGTCCCCAATTTTCCCTAACAGAAGTATGGAGGCGACTCTCAAGTTTGAAATCCAAACGGAAAGGACAATATGCTGGAGAAATAGGGCCAAAACATGGCCTTCCATTGGTTCAGAGCATTTTTGGGCCCAACTTAATGAGAGGATAGACCAGGAGGAACCTAAAGGAGAAAAGGCAAAAGGCAAAAAAAACACTTACATATCATGCAATTAGCTCTACCCTTCCCTTCTTCCTTGCCTTCACCATACCAAACCAAAGGGCCTCTAAGAGTGTAGAATTAGAGCGCAAAACATTTAGTGCAGTGTTATCAAAGGCGTGCTTAAAGAGCGCTCAAGCCCTGAAGCGAGGCTCAAAACATGCTGGGCACTTCAGAGTTGCCATCGAGACTCTAAGACATACTTTTGCTTACTAATGAATGTAACCCTAAAGAGGCGACACTAAACAATTGATATTTTACTTTATCGTAATTTTCTTCAATTTCTTTGTCCATATATTTGGTATTCATGCTTTTAGATATTAAGTCTTGGACTACACATATATATATATATATAGAGTTATTCTCCATTTGCGCTTAAAGCCCCACTAGACCTTAGAGCTTTTTTGCGCTTTTCGCCTTTGATAACACTGATTTAGTGGCGCATTAGAATGCGTAAAAAGGGAAATAGTCTACCATTTTTCATTATCAAAACTAGAAAGGAAATAGCCTACCATTTTTTATTTTTAGTAGTGCTAGTTCCAGTGTAGCTTTTGCATCTTCAATGCTGTCATGCCCATTGCCCGAGTCCTGTATCTCCCTGCCGAGAAATTTTCTGCTCAGAACGCGAAGAGCAGCTTTGTAGGATCCTCTTGGATGTTTGTACAACACAGCAGTATCTATTACCAAATTATGAATGATCTTCAGGGCTAACAAATCATTTTCCAAAGAATGCCCAACCAGAATGGTCTCCTTGTGAACCAGTTTCAAGAACTCCTCCTGAAGAAAGAAAAAATAGTTAACACAAGTAGGACATGTATAGCAAATCATCCACCATGCAAGTCCAAGAAATCTGCAAGAAACTATTAATGATGACTGCTTCATTTCCAACTATTAAAATAGAAGAAAGAGGCTATTAGACGAAAGGCTCTACTGATGAACCTGGATATCTTTAAGAGTGGTAGTCACATCCTCCAACATCTGACAAGTAATTCCACTATACCTGCAAAAGTTCATATTGCTAAACATAAAGCAAGGATATCACTTAATGAAAAGAGAAAGCATATATATTTAAACTGCAAACAAGCTAAAGGTGTTCTTTCAAGTTAAAGACTTGCGTTTAGAGTTAATGTGCTTCCGTCCCAACCAAAAAAAAAAAAATAGAGACAAGACTAAATTCTTCAAGAAAGAGAATGTAACTCCTAGGTTTGTTTATTAGTTTTGTCTTCCTCTTTTTTTGGGGGAAAATATTCTTTTTCCTGCATCTTTAAGTAATTGTGTGCTTAACAACTATTTTAGGTTAGCTTACCAAAAAAGCAAATATTTTAGCTTAATAAACAAGAAATTTTATTTCACCTACATCAGAAGAAAATTGGCACAGTTCAGCAACTGCAAGTTGCATTTCAGCTGTGTTAGCCTCCCCACTGAGCACTCCCCTCTTCCCCACCCCCACCCCAAAAAAACACCCATATCTCTCTCTTTGACGTCCGAAATGGGTGAAAATGCAACAATCTTTAAAAATGAACTTATGAAAATTAAATCAAAAGCTATTTTTTCTATGAGAAACTAATAGCAACACCAAGACACAATCAGAAAGTGAGAATAAACAGCTATCTTTCCCATAAAACTCCTAAAGTTGACCTTTGTATTCTTAAACAACAGTTTTCTTTTGAATCATCCATCCAGTTCTGTTTCCACGTTATCCCTCACTAAGCAGAAAATGGAATTACACTCGCTCTACCCCATAACAATATAAAATGGAAAAAACACAGAGAACAAAAAAAGAAAGATAAAAATTATAGCCCTACAAACTGCACACCAATTTTGTTACCTTCTCAAAAAAACAAAAAAAAAACAAAAAAATGCATCCCGAATTACCACCCACATAACCCTTCTGCCATTTTTGCGATACCTTGCTGGGAAAGTGTGGTTTGAGGCGAGTTGCATTGGTTTTAATGGAGGTCTAGGATTTCAAGAATATTTACCATAGGAGATAAGGTTGGTGCAAAAATATAAAGATAAAAAGGTGAGAGACAATAGAAAGAGAAATAGAATGATTTTATAGGAAATACCAAGAAACTTTTTGTTTATGGTTAACAGGAAAAGGTTTTATCACTAAAATTAAAAGAACAAACGAAACTGAAAAGGGGAAGCTGCGGAGGGAGATTAGGTCCTGGCTGTGAAGCTCGAGTCTTTAGTAATATCTTTTTCTTGGTTCCATTTCTTATTCTTCTTCCTTCTATGTCTGTACCCCCTCCTTGTTTCCTTTCGTCTTAGAGAGCACTTTTCTTTTACTAATGGCAATGAGAGACTGGAAATGAGGAAAACTTAAAAGATAATAGACAGAGAAGAGAAATAAGAGACAAGTGCATGGTGCAGTGGTCAATGAAGTGAGTGCAAACAGTAGCCAGGGTACAAATCCCAATGGAGACAAATGATACTTGGTATTTGCATAAACCTTGGTAGGCAGAGGTACCAAGTACCTGTGCTAGTGGGATGTAGCAGCTACTCGGTGGAATAGTCGAGGTGAACACAAGTTGGCCGGACACCACTGTTATGATTTTAAAAAAGAGACAAGGAAGAAGCAAAAAATTAATCTATTCTCAGATTTATCTTGGCTTGGTTCCTTTATTTAAAAAAAAAAAAAAGATATAACGCCTCAATTCTCTTTTCCATGAACTATACGAGGTAGTTTTTATTATTACCTGAAACTCCAAATTTTTTAGCTCAAGAAAATACTAAATACACAATAAAGTTCATTGATTTAATCAAACTTATATGGCAGACACAAGATCAAAATGGTAACAGTAGTCAACTCTTACTAAATCACGCATGAGAACTTGACACACAAGACATTCTTTTGATTGATTAAGATCAAATAAGAGTCAAAGAAAAACAAAATCAAGCTCTGACAGTAATACATGAATGACATTTGACTACCACTGAAAAGCAAATTCCACAAAAAGAAACACAATAAAAATCATTTGGAAGTTGATATATAACACAGACTTCAACATTAATATGGTGGCTAATTCTCGAATCTACTAAGTATATATTTTAGCATGTGTGATCAACTGAAAATTAAGAAGTTAGCAGACATAAGCACCTGGTATTGTAGTCAACAATGTCGTTTGATGGTTTGACCAATTTATCCAGCAGAACCTGCAAATGGTTAATGATATTAGCAACAGAAAAAGCAGTAGTCTTATTGATATCATCTGAAAGACCATCAGACAATTGATCGCAGATCAAAATCTCTCGAAACAGGCCAGGGAGGTATACTTGACATCAAGTTGAGACTTCTGATGACCATACAGGAGGATAAAGAAGCAAAAAGAACTCGGTAGACGATCGAATTCGCGTAAAAAACATACAACAGAATAATATCCATTAACACATGATGCATGGACCAATGGGCAATATAAACGTGCTAATAAATCACTACAGGTTTCAGCTATACAAATCAACAATCCCAACATATATGCAGTCTGATTCATATTAAAGTATTGCAGGTAGCCCAAATAGTGCGGGAAGGATATAGACGATTCATATAGGCGATCCCAACTAGATGGTATTGAGGTGTTTTTTTTTTTTTGGGTGTATTTGATTGCTGATTGATTGATAAAGGGAAATATATACCTGCTGACTTGTTATAATTTTAATGAAAAAAGGTTCCTGGATCACAACTTAGTGGTGGCAAAATGGTTAAATGAAATTAGTTAGCTACCCATACTATCCATAAAATAGGTTGGATAATAAACTTTTTAAAAACGGGTCAAATATGGATAAGAACCATTATTATCCATTTAGAAAATGGATAGCCAATGGGTAACTAATGGATAACTAAATGGGTTTAACATTTACATTTGTAAAGCCTCGAATTGGGGGGTTCCTCAAGTTAGGGAGACTAGTAATTCTATGAAAAGTCATCATATTTAAGAAGTCATGGGATAATATGGTTACCCATATTATCCGCCAGCTAGCCCGTTTTTTATCCGTATTAAATATAGGTCGGGTCGGATAATTTAACCGTTTTTTCATTACCTGTTTTCAGCCCAAACCATACCCGACCCGCCCATTTTCCACTCCTAATCACAATTCAACTACAAAAACAAGTTATCCTGACATATATGCCAGCAGGTTCATATTAAAATGAAGTTTCCTGACAAGGCTGGTTCACATAAACTAATTACGGACCACCTCTCACAAAGGCAAAAAGACCAATAAAACGTCAAAAGATCAGGGTAAATGGCATTTCTACATAGAAAACAACTCACTATGGACCAAACTACATGATGAGGAAACAACTTTAAACAGAATGGAACTACTAATGTAATAAATAGATCACCTAATTGCCATGCAAGCGAGAGACAAAAAGTTGAGCAAGAAAAGAAATAAGATGAAGTACCTGTCCTTTAACATCCACTAGTGTCACTCTGGTAAGCTCAAAGCCTTCCCTTGTAATACACTACAAAGACAGGTATTCTTAGTAAAATGAAATGAGCTTTTTTTGGAAGGCCTCCAATTTAAAGAACAATGAATCAATGATAAACAAGCATTTCCCCTGCTCCAGCCCGAAAAGGTAACGAGTTACGAAAAGAAAAAATTAAGAACAACAAGCATAACATATCGGTCAGCCTGCCTACAGAAGATACATCAAAAGTTGTTGTTTTGGCTTCACGTTCAACACAGAGAAGCTTCTTCATAAAATGTATATGCAGTCGCAAGCAGTGGAAGAGCATTCCTATCATTGAATAACATTGATGAGACAAACCACACGAGGTACAAAGCAAAGGTTATTTGAAGCGGAACACACTGATAGAAAAGTACGCTATACTTCTTGTACAATCTTGAGGACTCTAACTTCTTGTACCATCTTCAGAACTCTTAAGTCCCACTAATCTGAACACAACTTTTATCCCCATTACCTCAGAACTGATATTTTATATTATATACATCACTTTTGAATCACATAAACTGATAAATCGAAGTCTCCTCCCATCACCAAACTTGTCAAAGATATCTAGATGCAGTAACAGTTAAGCAACTAATGTAAATCATATCTCATCTAAAAACATGACCACTAGTCATAATTAAAATCCCCACCCTCTTCCCAAATATTTATCTTCATGGAGTAAGGAAATGAAGAGAAGCAGACAGCATCCTTATGCATAAGTACTTTAGAAATACTAAACCATAAGATTATGATGAACAGATAAAGTTAAATTGCTGTTAAGTTACCATCTCGCAGTCAAGGGCCAAAATTTCATGTGGAGATGTTCCTGAAGGAGCAGGGAGCGTTGAAAGAAATTCTACATGAGTAATGAAAAACCATGGTAAACTGTCAATAATCTTAACGAAATAATTCAATAAATGTCAAGTTCTTGGAATGCATGTCACCTGGTTGGTCACAACAGTATCCATTTTCTTCTAGTTCCTTATCTGTAAGTGTGTAATAACTGATGGGAAATGGTATATCCTTTTTGAGGTCAACAAAAGATAGAGGCTCCGTAGTGGGAGTCTCAGCACCTGCATGAATAAGGGGATGATTAAGGTGTGCTTGGAAACTTGGGTATTATCGAAACACAACATAAGAGAGTGGAAGGGGGAAAGAATTTCCTTCCTGCGTGCAATCATTAGCAGCTCCAAACAGGATGTTTGCTCAAATCAGTCACTATGAGCATATTTTTCAATCACTAGGGTGGCAAATAAGAATATGCGGTAACAAGTGCATGGCGTATTAGACAATATGCTTTATGCCATCACTCGACAAACCTGCTATGTCACAAGAGACAAGAAACTATAGGCAAGTATCAGACCATATCGACTAACCAGAGCACAAAGAGCTCAATTGAGAACTGTTCAGAGAATCTTTAACTGTTAAATTCAGTTTTTAGGGTTGTCAGCAGCGTTCGATGTCTGAATTAAAACAGGCAAAAAAAGCAGAGAGCAGTCAAGCAAATCCAAATAAAATATTTCTGAAAAGTCTTGGTAGAATATTCACCCAGATCACTAATTTAACAGCCAGCAGAAAATATAACGATTCTAGCAGGAACCATCCATAAAGCTTCTCTACAACTTATAGGGGGCAAAAAAAGTGTAACATAAACGGATCTTAGAAAGGTGCAGACAAGGTTATAAATTACAACATAGAATAGAGCAGTCCTGTTGATAAAAAGTTGGAAGAGACTGTGCCTGATTTACCAGGCATGTCGTTTCTAGACCTCCTTCCCACAAGCAAATGAACCTCTACCATCTTAAAACTAACCAGAAGTAGAACCACAATAGCAAAGGAATTGCAACAAAGACTTCTAGATTTTTTCTTGGATCAGACTCGGACCTTGTTCAGAAGGCTCGGTGTTTATTGGTGAAATGTGCTCAGCTTCTTTCCTTTTCCTCTTTGATTTGTACGTAAGGAGTGCATCTATTGTCTGATTTCCATCTGATACACAGCTACATGACAAGCCAATAATAATAAGAAAACCATAGTTTCCATTGACAGAAGAGTACCAAAAAGTTTAAAGACAAGTAACACAAGAGTTATAAGATATTGATTATTCGAACGTTAATTTATAAGCAACCTGAGAGCTAAAACTGGTCTCGGAATACCACAGCATTCTTTGAAACCTTTGAGCACTTTAGACTGTGACAAATATAGAGCGGCATCAAGGCCAGGAACATACAGCATAACCACTTTAGGGATCAAAGGCTTGTTCTGCATGCAAAAAGAAAGAGGGAAAGAAGAAACTACATTCAGTCTCCAAGGGGATATTATTCATCAGAAAACTGATTCGGATCATCCAAAAGCCAAACAAGCACCTTCATTAACTAAATTCTATCTCCTTACACGTCAAATGACAAATGTGCAAAATATTAGAAGTTCAGGATGTACAACACACCGAATCTCATACGACAAAAGACCCAACAGCAAGCAAAACCATAACCATTTTTTAGTATTATCAAAATTTCATTGATTCTGTTTCAAACAGAGCTCGAACTCAAGTAAGAAAATCTTTGCAACTAACTCATTCTCCTAATGACTCACGATGACATCTAAGATACTGCAACCATGTGTGTTGATGGTAGATACTGTATATTCATCACAGTAACATAAAATTCAAAAACAGGAACTAATATTTGAATAATCTAAGAATAAAGAATAAAGCTGAGTCTAAGACTGCATATTACTAAATGAAGTGTAAGTTCGAAGACTGCAAATTACTAAATGAAGGGAAGCGTACAAATGTCTTTTTGTGAATTCATACAGGTATTTGCTACATACAGCAAAATATGTCAATGTGAACACCTAAGATGGGAAATAAGTCCAAAATATTTCTTTCTTTTTTTCTTCCCTTTTTTTTTGATAGTCCATAATTTCTAATATAAACACCAAATCCGTATCAGCAGATATTTACAAATTGTCAATATGACTCAACTGAGTCAGAATGTGATAAGCCACTTATTTTTTCAGAAGAAGCAAGCAAATTTAGGAGAAAGATAATTCTTGGAGCTTTCAGTTATTAGAAGTTATCTGTTTAGCAGTTTTATTATGGTTATTAGAAGTTACTTATCTTATCCTAATAGGTTATGCAGTAGTTATGGTCAGCCTATTATATAAGTAATAGATCCTGTAATGTGTATGATCATCAGAATCAAAACTATTTTATTCTGGAGAATTGTCCTCTCCATACAGACAACTTTATTGGTGTAGTTGTGTTTAAGATTCTTGCACAAACTATTGCCAAAAATATTAACTTCTTTGTTCTATTTATTTTGTTATCTACTTCTGGTTTCTATCATTGGTATCAGAGCAGTAAGATTTGCCATGGTGAACACACGGACCAACGCTTCGCACAGTGACCCACCATTCCTAATCTTGACCCGATTTCCCAACAATTGACGACTATAGCAACGAAATTGGAAGCCATAGATGCTTTAGCCATTGTGTGGCTGCATTAAAAGCACAGCACAGTGGAGATCACAACAATAAAGGAAAAGCTAAAGCCACACTAGAAGAGGGTGCGGTTATCAGCACTTGGCATCGAGAAACTTTCCGGCGCTCACAGATAAAGATGGAATTTCCAAAGTATGAAGGAGGAGATCCTAGAGGTTGGATGTTAAAAGCAGAGAAGTATTTCCAGTACTATCAAACTTCTGAGGAATGCAAGGTTAATGTGGCTTCGATGTACTTGGAAGGAGATGCACTGGATCTTTTTGCTTGGATCAAGAGTGAGCAAATTATTTACTATTGGGACAAATTGGTGAAAGTAATGCAAGAAAATTACGGGCCTGCTCAGTTTCAAAATCCAGATGAACATCTCTGTGATATCCAACAAACTGGAATGGTGTTTGAGTATAGGCAAGAATTTGCAAAACAAGCAACGCGTATGCAAAATTGACCAGAACACTATTTGCTTGGAGTTTTCCTCAGTGGGTTGAGAGAAGACCTTCGCGTGGACGTTAGGATTCACAAATCTCGATCTTTGTACAAGGCAATGAGCTTGGCTTTAGAATATGAAGGAAAACAGGGACCTAATCGGTCCAGTAAGGCACCCACTTTGCCTTCTATATCACGACCTCCTTCGGATGGGACATCATCTCCAACGGCTCGAGAATCCTTCGATTTTCTGTCATCCCGCCAGCCAGTTACACGTCCTTTTTAACCACCATCACTTCCAAACACTCGACCATTGACTCCTGAACAACAAATTTAGCGAGACAAAGCCCTTTTCTATCGTTGTGGAGAAAAGCTTAGCCCTGGTCATCGCTGCAAACCTAGGACTTTCGCTCATCTGAGTTGATGCAAGAAGAGAACGACGCACAGAGTATGAAAGATAACAACAAAAATGACATGTTTCCTACTGATGTGGGCACAATTTCTCGAACTTCGCCTTGAGGACAAGTCGTGTTTCCAGGAGGGGGTGTACTGATAAGCCACTTATTTTTCAGAAGAAGCAAAGAAATTTAGGAGAAAGATAATTCCTGGAGCTTTCAGCTATTAGAAGTTTATTAGAAGTTATCTGTTTAGCAGTTTTATTATGGTTATTAGAAGTTACTTATCTTATCCTAATAGGTTATGTAGTAGTTATGGTCAGCCTATTATATAAGTAATAGATCCTGTTATGTGTAGGATCATTATTAGAATCAAAACTACTTTATTCTGGAGCATTGTCCTATCCATACAGAGAACTTTATTGGTGTAGTTGTGTTTAAGACTCTTGCACAAACTATTGCCAATAATATTAACTTCTTTGTTCTATTTATTTTGTTATCTACTTCTAGTTTCTATCAGAATGGTATTCCTTTTTTACACCACACTAATAATAAAAAAATGATCTTTCATTTCACATTGTCCCTGCTATTTTGGACAAATCTTCGATTTCTTTCATTCTCTGTGTCAAGAAGAGACGTAAAGGAGACATGACTTATTTCTTTTCAAACGGGTGGGTCAGTAAGTGAATCTAGCAGCACATAATTGCACAATATCATATACTCCATATTGATTTATATAAGCATCCACATACTTCTTTAGAATTCAACTATCTGTGTCTAATACCATAATGTAGGTCACTAGCAAAACCTAGATCATCTATCTAGTCTGGAGATGCAAATGAACAGTTAAGGTTATCGTTCTTCAGTATAATCTAGACCACCTAACAAAGATTCATTGTTGGCTAGGTTATATAAATAATCCAGTAAGCAATGAATCCTTGAAAAGGACTCCGGTTGAATGATAAATCTCAAGGTAAGGACATCTCAATCTGTCCTCACCAGATTTTCATTGAAGGATTACAAAAGAGTGAGATGTTTGTGCATCTGATATATATATATAAAGAGATGCACGAAAAAACACGCCAAGAAATGAATGAAATGCATTACTTTGATAAAAGCCCATGACGGCATGAACCCATCAGCAAGCACCCATGTGACAAGACCTTGCACGTCCTGTATTATCACATTAAGCATGATAAATCAACTTCTAACCTACTGTAAAATAAGAACAAATAACCTCAATCAGTATGTTATAGAACATACTTGAAGGTTCAAAGTTGAATTGGATTCCGGTTGATTGAAAACAATATCTGCTCTCCCCTGCACCACACTCAAAACTTGAATACCAATGACACAGACATTTATACACAATTCAACCAACATGCATGTATCGAGTTATTGTTTCTCTTGCACAATGACATATATGAACGGATCAGGCACAACTACTCTGGAAAATTTAACAACATAACCACTGTCTCCAAAACAAACACAACAAAAATAACTACCAACCACCAAATGGAGAATGAGTTCACAACAGGAATAGCATGTAATGGTGGTCCAAATTTTCAATAACACATATATTAATTTTTCCAAACAACATTCCTCTTCTTCAGGTGAGCAACTTAAAAGGTGTAGACAATACAACCCACTTAAATGAAATCAGTGTGCAAATCGCAAAAGATAGTTCTTTTATTGGTTTTAAAAAAGATATTTTCTTTTCCACTTTTTTAGTCTCGTCTCTTTTCTCCATTTTGAGTTTCTATCAGAACTAGTTATTTTCCAAAGTGAATGCCTTTATAACCAATTTCAATCTAATCCACAATCAAAAACATATCTCCTGATAGCACTAATTTTTCATTAACAAGGACCTCCATTTCTCTCACCAAGATTCCTCTTTTAAAATTAAAAAAAGCTTTCTTAAAAAACGATTCCTCTTTTCAACAATACAAACCAATTAGATAAACTCAGCCCACGAGCTCTAAAAAGGTTTACTTCCCTTGTCTAAGTTTTTCCCCCTTCACTCTTTTCTCCCTTCTGGTTTTCTACATAAACCAGTAAACTAGTGCTTTAATAACCAGCTCAACAAACCCAAAAAAAAAACTGTGTTGAAAATTTTGGAACCTTTTAAAGAGGCCCAAGTGGATTAAACTCATAATATAAGCCAAATAAATTGGCATTCATGATATATAATAGTAGAATCTTTGTAAATACACAACACATACATACATAACATGAAAGGTTCCAAACCTGAGGGCCGTAAACG